>CP139503.1:286862393-287122393 GCA_021014915.2 Artemisia tridentata subsp. tridentata
GTTGCAATCCCGATCGGCTTAACTTTTTTAAAAGCACTGTTTTTGGCAATGTTGAATATAAAAAACATACGAGCATGACAATCATTTGCTTCATTATTTACTTCAACATCAACGCGAGGTTGAAAACCCTGATATAAATACTCCCATGTATTTTGATATCTGGGGACACACTCTTGAATTTGGTCGGCAAGATATGTGCTTGGAGTTAGGTTTTCGATTTGGTGATGTTTCTTTAGAGCATTTAAAGAAACGCCAATCTGGTTTCGGTAAGCGTATGTTAAATTTTCTTAAAGAGAGGCGTACCGAGAAAATTGGTAATATAAAGACTGAACACATTTTTCGGATTCTTAGTGATCAAGTTGAGTTTGATGAACTTTCAAATGATGATGTTGTACGCCTTTTCCTGCTTCTATTCTTAGAGAACATTTTTATGGGCAAACAAGAAAGAAATTTAATCCCCAATGAGATCCTGGTTTTAGTAGATGACATTTTTAAGGGCAAACAAGAAGATTCATAATGCGGTTTCAAAGGTTAGAGACCGACACATGACAGAAATTGCTTCCAAAGGCGATCGTTACACTGCAACATATACGTTGTGTGGATTTGCTTTCGCATTGAAGGTTGGTACATTTCATAACTATTAATTCATTAATAATAATTTAATTCAGTATTGTAACTTGTCATTTTTATGCTAACATTAATAATAATTTTTTCAGATTTGGCTTTGGAAACCTACCGCAATTCAACAAATTGGTGGATTAAAGAAGACAATGTGATCCCTCGGGGTGTTGCTTGGGATGATGGACAGAGGTTTCAGAAGACTGATTATGATCTTCTTTTTCATACTACTGAAAATTTTCACCTTGTACCGACAGGTTATAATATTCTCTTTTAGACACATTGTTTATGATTTTTAATGTTATTAAGAGCATATGGTTAGTTTATAAATACATTTTTTTTATTTCAGAGACTGAGATGAATGAACTTTGGTGGAGATCAAGTGTAGACTATTTCCGGAAGTATAATACGAGGTTGTACATTGATACAACACCTAGTCCAGCCATTGATACACGAGCAGTGAATAGATCAGGTCGACGGCTAAAGATGACACCACGGAGAAGAAGTGGTTCGGTTGTTGGGACAGATGTTCATAGGAAGGTGGATCAAGACATGCCATTTATGGGGGAAGTCATGCCACCTAGAGGAACAATTATTTCTCAAATGGCTAATATGCAAATGCAAATTAATCAATTACATAATTATCTCAAGCATTTAAAGCCTGATGAGGTTAGCCACATTTCGAATGTGGATGAAGAATTGCCGCCTAGTGCAACAGTTTTAGCTCAAATGGCTCATATGCAACGGCAAATTAATGAACTTCATAATTATATCAAGAATTTGAAGCCTGGCGGGGTTAATGAGAAGAATGGTGGTCAATCCGACACTGCACGAGCTTTTGTTGAAATGGTTATATTACTAACAATCCTTTTAACCTATTTTTTTATATTTAGTTTTGCTTCTAGAAATTATACAGATGAATTATGAACCACCATATCAATGAATCACGAAAGGCATATGATATATTTTAATGCAATTGTCTTTTGTTTTGAAGTTTGTGCCATCATTTATAATATCCGACAATGCGAGCATTTTAAAAACTTAACCTAAACTACTTTAGTTCATTACTAGGCTAGTATTTATGACACTAGTGATGTATTTAATAACTTCACCTAAACAACTATACTTCATTACTACACTGCTACTTACTACACTACTTTAGTTTATAAATAGAGAACTCCCAAGCTGTAAACTCATTCATAACTTCACTTCTAACTTGCATTCTTTATCAAAAATGTCCGACAACATACCGTTTGAAATTCAAATGGAAATCATTACTAAACTTCCTGTACATGCCTTACTTCAGTTTAGAACTGTTTCAAAGACATGGAAGACTTTCATCGACAACTCCAACTTCCTTGTCGGTTTCGGTGTTCGCCCGACTGTGCCTTGTTGTTTGCTTATAATGTATAAGCAAGGTTTTGTTGAGTCAAAATGTATATGTTTTGTTGATAATAATGTCAATTTGTCACAACAACTTTTCGTATTTCCAAGTCTTCCTAAAGTCATTTGTATTACAAGTTTAAGATTTTTGAATCTTGTGCCAATTGGCACCTCACATAGTTTGTTGTGTTTTTCTGATTCTTTTAAGATGGCTGTTCTTTGGAACCCATGAATAAGAAACTCAGTTGCTATAGGAATCCCTTGTTGGTCAAGTCAATCTGAATCTAATAAAGTTTTTGTGGGTTTTGGTGTTAATCCACACACTTTTGACCCTACAATTTTAAGGATTTCATATCCGGTTCATGGACACGGATCGTGGAATGTTTCAGTATTTATATTGAGCTCCCGACGCTGGAAGAAGTTAGAAAATGAACATCTGCCTCGTCAATCAATCCGACTTAAATGGTCAAGTCAGGTGGTATTAGGTAGTTTTATTTATTGGGCGGCTTCTGAAAGGATATTTGGTTCTGATGGTGTTTCTTCTCAAAAATGTTATATGATTGTCTCTTTTGATTTGGTTAACCACAACTTTTCTGTATTAGATATACCTGAGAGCTTAAGAGATCGGATTCCTGTACCTTTCTATATTTCAAATCTAGGAGAGTCGCTTGTTATTTATGGAAACATTATAGGAGATCACTGGCACACGTTTTGTTTATGGCAGATAAAGTTGGATGGTGGTAACAAAATAAAATCGTTTAAAACACTATTTAACATTTTCACTCCTCATTTATTAAAATTACTTGGATTTATGAATAGCAGGGATCCAATTTTTGAATCTGATCAGCCCTACCAAATGGATCACACTCTTGAAGTCTTCCAAGTTCGGTCACAAGAATTTGTTAATCTTCGTGTTGAAGCAGATGCAGGGTCCTTCTTCATGAGCCCCTACAACGAATCATTAATTTGGCTTACTCATCCAGATTGTTCAATATATTAATTTGTATCTTTATGTAGGATTGTTAGATAGTTGGTCTGTGTTTATCTGTAGTTGTTTGTATGTTTGAGTTTGTACGTTATTCTAACTGTTATGTATAATAGAACCATATTTTCATTTGTTTTGTTTTGTTTATAACTTTTTGATATGTTTCTTTATTCAGTACACCGCAATTAGTGAACCAATTATTTAACGTAAGTATTTATATTTTTTTCAGACCGGTACTGAAAATGACGATAATATGGATGTAGATCATGATTCAAAGGTTTGTTCTTTACAATCGTATATGTATCAAACAATGGTTTACATGTGTTGATTGCTTTGATTAATATATATATATATATATATATATATATATATTATATATTATATATATATATATATATATATATATATATATATATATATATATATGTATATATATATGTTTTTTTTTTTTGTAGCCAACTGGCATTGATGCTATGGATGTTGGTGTTAATGCAAATATGAATGTGCAAGAAGATATCTTCAGTTCTTCTGGTAACGATTTATCTACACAAGAAGTAATAGTTGACCTTTTTGGCTCACCTCAATATCCTACAGGTGGTCAGGTAATATATGCAAATTATTTTATTTATTTATGAGTTAATACATACCCAAATTTGGCCTGTTTACACGTGTATTTTATTAGGATGATAATGTTTGTGACATTGAGCAAGATGTGACAACTAAGCAAGTGATGAATGAACCCGAAAAGAAAGATGTGGAAGTGAAGGACGTGATGAGTGTGGAAAAAAACTTACAGTCTCCTTCTAATATGGTAAATATACGTTAAACATGTATACTCACATATTAAATTCCTCAGACACGCACATTTAAAAGATAGTAAATTTTTTACCGGTTGATACTCGTTTTGGAATTGATCAAGATGTGGAAGTGAAGGGCGTGATGAGTGCGGAAAACAACTTACAGTCTCCTTCTAATATGGTAATAATATGTGTAACATGTATACTCACATATAAAATTTCTAAGACACGCACAATTAAAAAAAATAAACTTTTTTACAGGTTGAGACTGATGAAGTTATGGAAATGCAGGGCATGATGAGTCAGGATAAAAACTTACATGTTGAGAATCTTGTTAATCTAATAAAATTTGACAAACATGACATTCACACATAGTGAACTATTTTTCAGGTTGAGAATCTTGTTAAAGTTAATGAAGATGTGGAAGTGAAGGGCGTGATGAGTGAGGTGCAAAACTCAGAGTCTCCTTTTAACCCGGTAAATATACCTTCATAATGTTAAGCTAAAAAAATTCGTTTTCGATGGCATCTCTTTTTGGCGATTGATTTGGTTATTTAGTGCTCTTGTAGTTTGCCATTTGAGTTAACATAGACATTCAAGCCACTAGGATAAGCATTACAAAGTGGATATTTAGCAAAGAGCATTTAGGACCTGCAGAATTACTCTTTGCTTACTATGTAGAATTAATCATACAGCTAGTTACCAAAACCTTTTATAGAACAAAAAGCACTTTCTCAAAACTATGCTCATAGATACCGTGATAGTTTTAGATGTTATTTTTTTTAGATCTTGCGCAAAACTTAGAGTCTCCTCACACTAAGTAAACTGTTTTTCAGGATATTCTTTTTTTGGCGATGAGGAACATGTGCCACCGATGGACGTAAAGTCAGAGTCTGCTTTCAGTCCTGTAATTAGCACTCCTGCTAACGTTATGTATGTTGAGTCTATTGACTTTGATGAAAATAAGGTTACAACCCTACGTGTGCCTTTTGAACGGGAAAGGAAGGTTAGCAAGGTTTAACAATCCCCATATATGCAGCAACCTTCGACTACACCAAGAAGGCATATAAAACGACATCTAAAACTTATACTTCCTAAGGTCATTGGACCTGATGGGAAAGAAATCAAACTCAAACCGTTCAAAGAGGTATTTAGTTACATCATTTTTTCTTAATGTTAATAACAATGATGTAGCTTATGTTTTTTAATTTATTCATTATTTGCATTGGACATTTCAGAATCTCCGTCGTAATGGTGTAGGGACAAAGTTCAGAGTGTTTGTCCATCCAGAAGTACAATTGTTCTTGGATTCACAAAAAAGGAGTAAGAACGAGCAGTTATTTGTGTTTCCATGGGGCAACGCAAATACGACTGCTAATCTCTAGTTTTGGCTAGGATTATTGGGTAGGGACGAGGGAAACAGAGGTTGGCTAGGTGATGTGGTATGTAATTCTTACAAGCTTATAGTTCAAAGTGTTAGCTGCGGGGGTATCCTAGCTAACTTCTCTTTTGTTTCAATTTTTAAATGACAGCATCTCAGTTTATGGGTTGATTTTATGATGCATTTTAGACCTGCTGATGCTGATTGGGTCATGGTTAGCCCATTTTTTTCCACAATGATCCTTCAGTCGCAAATGCCGCTGTATTTTGCAGACAGAGTGACAAACGGCATCCCGTGGTTTCGTGAAGGCGTCGAAAAGGTGTGTATTTTAATTATCAAATATTAGAAATGACTTATGATATATTTGCACAAAAGAGTACTAAGTTTTTGTATTTTTGAATCCATATTCAAAGACAGAAAAAGGACATTCATTTGTGTAAAACTTGCATGTAAGATGAAGTCAAGATATTACGGATGTTGAATCCATAGTCAAAGACAGAAAAAGGACATTCATTTGTGTAAAACTTGCATGTAAGATGAAGGCATAACAATTAACCTGATACAACTCTTACATTTTAGGTGTTCTTTCCAATCAATCAAACTGATACACACTGGTGCCTGGGCGAATTAACCATTAAAACGGGTGTCATAACATTATACGATAGCCTTGGAGGCTCGGAACCTGAAGAACGTAGCTGGTGGATAAATTTCAGGCCAGTTTTTTCATGTCAACTACCCAAGTATCTTGTTGAGAGTGAGGTGATGCAAATGAAGAATATAGATTCCAAGAACTATCATGTCTCCTTTGAGTATGCACGTGATGTCCCTAGACAAGGTGGAAGGTATGGGGATTTTGGTGTTTGGGTCTGTATATTTTTGTACAGGTTGTCTCGTAAGCTATCATTGAAGGTGAAGGATCCGGTTCAAGCTGCTTTGGCTTATCGTGAGAATTTGGCCGATTTTTACAGGAAATACAAGATTCCAATTCCGAAGGCAAACATGTTTTAAACATTAACATTTGTATGAAACTTAACAGTAATGTATGAAACTTAACGGTTGTCTGTAAACAATTTGACTTATCTTTTGTTAATGTATCATATGGGTAATGTATGTAAACAATTTTGCTTATTCAGTTGTTTGTGGTTTTTCTTAATGTTTAAGAGCTTATTATTAAGCTCAGAAGTGCCTACTTGGACTGTTTTAGTATGCATTACTTAGCCTTAGCAGCTTAATTTTGATATAGTGCTTAATTGCTTTTTTTTACTACTTATTTCTTTTTACATTTGCTTATTTGGATTGCTTTTAGATATTATAGCTTATTTCAGTTCCATTTTTTCTTTTAGTAGCTTTTTAGCTTATTACCAGTTCCCACTTAGCTTCTTTTCTACTTAATAGCAGTCTGATCTTAAACTGCTTATTTAGGCTTATTTCCTTTGAACTACAAATTATTCCTTCACAAAAATTTCTTATTTCTAGCTTATTAACATCTTTCAAAAGAAAATTTTCCATAAAAAAATAAAAATGGAACAAGAGAAGTCCAAGGTGAGCCAGGCTCGAACCCTAGACCTCAACCTTGCTCAACCTTTCATGCCACACCACACAACCAACTGCCCTTGGGTCTTTTCTGGTTACATCTCCCTTAGTTTTTTATTTAACCCACTTTTTACATCTTCTGCTTATTTTTTCTTTTAGCTTATTATCTGCTTATTTAGATAAGCTGTGTTCTTGATTTTAGTTTTCCTAGAATCCCCTCATCTTATAGTACTTTTCTGGAAATTTTTATAATTTTTCAACTTAGTTTGATATTTATTATATATATTTCTTTTCAAAAGTGTTTTTAATTCATATAAAAAAAAAGTAAAAAAAATACAAATCTTTTTTCTAAAATTCCTTTTTATTATTTAGGACGTTTAGGTACCAAATTTGCACTCCTAGAGTAGTTTTTTAAGATTTTGATTTTCCGAGCCCGTTTTAAGGCTCGTTAAGGGCTCGTTTTTAGTTTTAATCGCGTTTTAGGTTATTTGAGCTTTGTTTTATCTTTTTATATTCTTTTTAATTGCATTTTAGTTTATGCTTTATAATTTGGCTGAGGACAATTTGGTTGTCTGTTTTAGTTTTTTAAGATTTTGAAACGTGATGGTTGACTGCTCGACTGGTGGTTGGGGAGATTATAACTTTAAGAGAAACTTACCAAACTGGTACAAAAAAACATGAGTGGTCTCGACTGCTCAACTGCTCGACTCTTCGATTGCTCAACTGCTCGACTCCTCAACTGCTTGACTCCTCGACTGCACTACTGCTCGACTGGTGGTTGGGGAGATAGTAGTGGGGGAGATGTTACATTTAAAGCTTTGGTGTATCTAGATAACTATAACTATAAATACAACTTAATAACATATAGAATTCCCACAAAAACATTTTTATATTTTTTAGTCGCCACAAACTAAACTTGAAAATGACTCCGATATCCGACTATTCACCACCACCCTGGGAAAAACATATTTTCATCTGGAAACCCTAAAGTTGAAAATTGTGATGAAATGCCGGTAAATATAATACGAGGTCCTGTAGGTATAGTTCAAACGACTAATATCAGTAAAAAAGTGGATATTCGGGAAGGTGTGGCTGATGGGGGTAATGACACAGGAGTACATTTGGAAAGTAGTAGCTGATGGGGTAATGACACAGGAGTACATTAGGAAAATAGTTAATGATGTGGGTGAGGATTCCGATTTTAATAGTGGGCCATGGGTTAGGGTCGTTGAGTATGTGCAACCTGATGGGAGTATCATGATCGGTTGTTTTGCCGATATCAAAAAAATTTGCAAGAAAGGGAAACTTTAAAAGGTTGTTGCGATAATCAAGTCTTGTACTCCAAATGTGTTGGGTGATCTCACGGTATAATTGAAAGACGTTTCAGGTTTAATTTCAGGTACAATACATCACAAAGTGATTAATGATGAGAGGTTTGAAAAGGAGATTACCGTTGGAGCTGTTTTGGTACTTCATAATGTTTCTGTTTTTTCTCCCAAACAATCTGGCAACCACTATCTTAACATTACAATAAGAAATGTGGTTAAGGTTTTCCCCAAGGATACGGTTCCTAACAATGGAACTGGTGTTGGTGGTAGTGAAGTGTAATCAGTGTTTAATTTTAAGTAATGTAATTTTTTTATCTAGTTTTTTAATACAAGTTATGTTGTTAGATGTGATGTGATATTGAACAATTAAACAATATAAAACAACTAAAGTAGACGAATTTTATTCCAAAGGGATTAAAGCCGAACCAGTCAACACATTAAACATACGTTGTACACATTTGATTACTACTCCACATAAAGATTTCCAACCGATTCTAACAGCTCATTTAGCAATGCTCCTGACATACATGCGTGGTTTTCTGGATTCATTGCCAATTCGAGTTTTGTCTCTAACATCTTTATTCTTGTCTCTAGCATGTTTATTTGTAGATCTTTTAACTTGCAGCTGGAACATTCTGTTGGTAAATAACTTGTATATTGTGTTGAAGTTCCCAGTTCATAACAATTAGGTTGATGTGAAGGACCCGGAGATGAATTAGAAGAACTTAAATTGGGCTGGCTATCAAATTCATCCTTCCATATAAAATATTTACATCCATAATCTTTTTTTGCGGGCTGTTACATATTAAGAAATTGTTATGAAATAAATTTTTAACAACTAAGTTACATATACGTGAAACATAAGATTGCTAACCTTTGAACGAGGACATGAATAGAAAAGTTTACCATAGCTATGCTCCTTATGTGATTTTCGTAGCACTATTTTTCCACCTCCACATCGACACATCGGAAGATCCATACAAATTTGTAATTTTTCAAGCTCCTTAGATTGATTTGAGGATAAGTGTTACATCTATCCCACCACATTAAATATATCCATCACCCCAACCACCCGTCGAGCACTCAACTCAACCTATATTTTGACAAGTGTCCCATAGTCAACTCAACCCATATTTTGACAAGTGTCCCATGCTCGATTGGTAGTTGGGGAGATGGATATAATAAATATGATGGGGTAGATGTTAACTTTAAATATGAATTAATATAGGGTTGGTGTTTTTAATAAATACTATAATAACTCACATTTAACTTTTACATCTAACACCACCACATTAAATATATCCATCACCCCAACCACCAGTCGAGCAGTCAACTCAACCCATATTTTGACAAGTGTCCCATGCTTGACTGCTCGATTGGTAGTTGGGGAGATGTATATATTTAATGTGGTGGGGTAGATGTTAACTTTAAATATGAATTAATATAGGGTTGGTGGTTTTAATAAATACCATAATATGGGTTGAGTTGACTGCTCGACTGGTGGTTGGGACACTTGTCAAAATATGAATTAATATAGGGTTGATGTATATACCACCACATTAAATATATCCATCTCCCCAACTACCAGTCGAGCAGTCGAGCATGGGACACTTGTCAAAATATGGGTTGAGTTGACTGCTCGACTGGTGGTTGGGGTGATGGATATATTTAATGTGGTGGTGTTAGATGTAAAAGTTAAATGTGAGTTATTATAGTATTTATTAAAAACACCAACCCTATATTAATTCATATTTAAAGTTAACATCTACCCCACCACATTAAATATATACATCTCCCCAACTACCAATCGAGTAGTCAAGCATAGGACACTTGTCAAAATATGGGTTGAGTTGACTGCTCGACTGGTGGTTGGGGTGATGGATATATTTAATGTGGTGGTGTTAGATGTAAAAGTTAAATGTGAGTTATTATAGTATTTATTAAAAACACCAACCCTATATTAATTCATATTTAAAGTTAACATCTACCCCATCATATTTATTATATCCATCTCCCCAACTACCAATCGAGCATGGGATACTTGTCAAAATATGGGTTGAGTTGACTGCTCGACTGGTGGTCGGGGTGATGGATATATTTAATGTGGTGGTGTTAGATGTAAAAGTTAAATGTGAGTTATTATAGTATTTATTAAAACCACCAACCCTATATTAATTCATATTTAAAGTTAACATCTACCCCATCACATTTATTATATCCATCTCCCCAACTACCAGTCGAGCATGGGACACTTGTCAAAATATGGGTTGAGTTGACTGCTCGACTGGGGAGATTATAACTTTAAGAGAAAATTACCTAACCGGTAAAAAAAACATGAGTGGTCTCAACTTCTCAACTGCTCGACTCCTCAACTGCTCGACTGCAAACCCAATTTTTTGACACCTCGAATCATTGTAAAAGCTTAGCTGCTCGTCTTTAAATGCTCGACTGATCGACTCCTCGACTGCTCGATTATGGATATATTTAATGATGATAATATACTATTGAAAGGTATAGTCACATATCCATCCTAAAAAAATGAGTCTTTCTAGTACTAAATTTCGTGTGTATCTTGTTTTTAAAGATGGCAGTAGTTATGGTGTTTCACTAAGCAGAGATATTAGATACGCTGGTTTAGTATCATTTGTGAAAAAAAAGTTCAAAATTAGCAAAGAATACGATTTAGGATTTTCTTACAAAATGCCGCACAGTCCGGTCCACATGGTTGATGACGATGACGTTGAAATTTTCGTTAATGAAGTTTGTAAACCGAAGGCTGCATTGCCTAAACTTTTAATTAAATTGATTGTCAAAAGCTCAAAAGTAAATCCATCTTCTTCTAACTCATTAGATTTCGATCTTAATGATTCTTTATTTCCAAATTAATTTGAACCTCAAATTTTTTACAATGATTCACAAATACCAAAAAATGAACCTTTCGAAGATGAAAATTAAAACGAATATAATAATGCATTAGTTAATATCTATAATAATCAACCAAAAAATGAAAATTTCGAAAATTTTGGGGGCACATCTTCTTCAAACGATCAATTTGTGCCTAAATGGCTAACAACCAATACTTTCGAATATATGCCTACTCTACCCGATCCACCAAGCCATGAAATTAAGATCCCGAATACCGCAAAATACAACAACAAAAGCTCTATTATCCTCAAAGAGGGTGATGTATTTGATAATAAAGACTTATGCGCTGTTGAAATTGTTAAAAAAGCTATTTTAGATGGATTTGAATTTAAGCCTAGAAAATAGGATAAGTTTAGGTACGATGTAATTTGTGTGCTTGATGGTTGCAAATGGAAGATATTGTCTTCTTTGAACAAAAGTGGTCTTAAATGGAGTATAGGAAAAGTTCACGATGTTTACACTTGTTCGAGAACACGTATTTATCCTAATCACCGTAATGCTACCAAAAAACTTTTGGGACATTTACTCGTACACAAGATGAAAGATAGCAGTCGGATCTATACCCTAAAGGACATAACAGAAGATATTAGTCAACAGTATAAAATTGACATATCTTATAAAAAAGCATGGGGTGGGAAAAACCGAGCTTTGGATTTGGTCAATGGTTGCCCTACGCAATCGTTTGAGCAGTTACCATATTATTGTCATAATTTAAAGATGAAAAATGAAGGTACGGTAACACATATTGATACCGATGATGAAGGACACTTTAAAATGTGTTTTATAGGCTTTGGTGTTGCGGTAAGTTTTTGTATATTGTTTATTCATTAAATCTGTTTTATTTTTTTGTTTTTTGTATTTATTTTTATAATATCATAAATAAAACAGATTCGGAGTTTCTTACAGTATATGAGGCCATTGCTGATAATTCATGGAGTGCATCTTAAAGGGAAGTACCTTGGGACAAATTTGGTTGTCGTCGGAAAGGATGGTAACAATCAGATTATACCTATTGCTACCGGTGTTTGTCAAGGTGAGACTGGGGAGGCATGGACATGGTTTTTGTCCAAATTGAAAGAATGCATAGGGGAACGACCAGGTTTGGCTATCATATCGGATAGACATTATGCAATTGGACAAGCGTGTAACACGGTCTTCCCAAATTCATTTCATGGGTATTGTTGTAGACATCTGATGATGAATTGCAGTTTGAACGATAGTAGAAAGCTAAAGGCAAAATATTGGAAAACATGCAAAGCTTACACCGAGGACGAATTTGATAGATCGATTTCTGATCTTCAAAGATATTGACCGGCTGCTTATGACAAACTTTATGAAGCTGGGTTTGAGAAATGGTCACGGGCATATTGCCCTGGTAATCGGTACAACTACATGACTTCAAACAGCGCAGAGTCGATAAATGCATTAACAAGGGATGTCAGAAAAGTACCGATAACAATGCTTATGGAGTGGTACAGAGCGCTTTTACAAAGGTGGTATTGTGAAAAGCGATACAAATATAAAGGTAATGCACCTTTTTTTTTGTTTTTTTTTTTGTTCTTCTTAGCCAATATAAGATTGTGTATAATATTTCTACATTGGTTTTTATACAGATAATGTCTACATGGGAATTTCTACATTGGCTGCTTCTTTGTGTCTTAAAAGAACTAATTATTTTATTTTGTAACAATGATTTCAGATGCAGCCGAGGGTGAACTTAGTGATTGGGCTGCTGCGAAAGTACAGGACAGAATGTTCAAGAGCATTAATTGGAATATGTTCAGTATTGAACTGTTTAAACTCTACATGGTATATGACCGTCGAAGACAACATACCCTGTGGTCATGCACTTGTCGTAAATGGCAACTTTCCAGCATACCCTGTGGTCATGCGATAGCGGTTACTAGAGTTCTTGGGTACTCTGATTGTAATCATTTGGCTTTTGATTGGTTTAAGAAAACAACACTGCAAGGTACATACCAAGGATCGGTTTATCCTATAGGAGAGATGTCAAGTTGGGAGCTTCCTAATGGCTTACAAGTTTTGAAGCCACCAACCATTGTGGTGCGTCAATCTGGAAGACCCAAAAACAAAGATTGTGTTAGATCTCAAGGAGAAGAACCAAGTATGGTAAGATGCACAAGGTGCCAATCCATTGGACACAGGCGAACTGCATGCAGGGAACCATTCCCAAAGAAAAAGAATGTAAGTGACTAGTATTCATTTTCAAATAAATTGTTTTCCTTGGTCGATTAAGAAAGAAATCTTACAAATGTTTAAACTTGTTAGGGAAATGTATCTAACATAAGAAGCTCAGGTAGGCAACAACCCTCGATGCAGGATGAAACGGTGTATAGCTATGATCCTATAAACTTGGCTGACCCGTAATTGAAGAGTTTTCATTGAAGAATGGATGTTTAGAGGTGTTGCTACTTTAATGTGGTTGAAAGGTTCCGATTCTTGTAAGGTTTAGATGTAATGTTTAGATGCTTTTGGTATTTGTTTATGTTGAATGGATGTTGTGAAATTATGAACTCTATCATGTAATGTTTAGAAGCTTTTGGTATTTGTTTGTGTTGAATGTGTATGCATGTAAAACATTCATTGTCACTTTTGGAAGTATGAATGTTGAATATTGTTTTATTAAACTTCAATGTGACTTCCATAGTTCCATTATGAAGCTACATATTCAAATATAAGAGCAGAAAATAATGGGCGAAAAAACGGGAGGGATTTTGTTATTCCTGGGTCGTGAGGTTCCGAATGAAGCGTGAATGGAACGGTGAATTATATCTGTGATCGGGTGATGTGAATAAGTGAAGATATTTGTGATTGTGACTAAAAATATGAAACATAAATTAGAAAGTAATTAAAAAGCATAGAAAAAGATAAAGCAAAGCAAAAATTACCAAAAACGTAATAAAAACTAAAAACGAGCAAAAACGAGCCTCAGAACGGACTCGGAAAATCAAAATCTTAAAAAACTACTCTAGGAGTGCCAATTTGGTACCAAAATGTCCTAAATGATAAAAAAAGAATTTTAGAAAAAAGATGTGTATTTTTTTGACTTTTATTATAATTTTTATGAATTAAAAACAATTCTGAAATGAAAAACATATAAAAAATATCAAACAAAGGTGAAAAATTATGAAAAATTATAGAAAAGTGCTTAAAGTTAATAAGAACATAGGAAAAATAAAATGAAGTTCACTGCTTATTGAAATACGTAGTTATAAAGCAAAAAGGTGAAATAAGCTAAAAACTGAAAAAGTGGCTTAAGAGAATTAATGTGGAAAGGCATAACAGAGAAGACCCAAGGGCGAGTTGGTTGTGTGGTGTGGTGTGTAAAGGTTGAGCAAGGTTGAGGTCCCAGGTTAGAGCCTCGGCTGACCTTGGACTTCCCTTGTTCCCTTTTTATTTTTTTTTATTGAAAATTTTCTTTTAAAAGTTGTTAATAAGCTAGAAATAAGAAATTTTTGTGAAGGAATAATTTTTAGTTCAAAGGAAATAAGCCAAAAACAGCTTATGAAGAACTGATTGTTGTAAGAACTAGATAAAACTAAGGTAACTATGAATAAGCAAATAAGCTACTAAAAAGTGAAAAGCAAACTGAAATAAACTAAGATTAACTGAAAACAAACCAAATAAGCTAAAGGAAACAGAAAAAGCC
This sequence comes from Artemisia tridentata subsp. tridentata, assembly GCA_021014915.2. NCBI lineage: Eukaryota > Viridiplantae > Streptophyta > Magnoliopsida > Asterales > Asteraceae > Artemisia > Artemisia tridentata. The sequence goes on from CP139503.1 coordinate 286,877,014, forward strand.
AAAGGAAACAGCCCACTGAGGCACTTTCAAGCTTAATAAAAAGCTCTTAAACCATAAGCAACTCAACTAATAACTGAAAACAAATGAAGCTCATACACCAATAAGCTATTAGAACAAGTTCCAAACCTTAATGAGCTTATTAAGTGCTTAATAATAAGCTTAGAAGATGGTTACTCAGTACTGATATTGAAAATGTATTCTGATGCAAGGTAATGACTGATATGGACCTAAACTACCTCAAAACCAAATGAAATGAAACCAAAAGGAAATAACATGAACTGAACTTATATTAATAACAGTAAAAAGAGTACAATGCTTTAATTTTAAGTCGTTACATTTAGAATAATGGGTATCCAAGTTATCCCAGAGGAATACATAAAGATGGGTATCAAAGTTATACCAGAGGAATACATTAACATACTAGAACAAGTCGCAAACACAAAACACAAAAGCCATCACCCATCAACCATACAAACTTATTTTAGACCCATCACCCATACAAATGTCTACAAACAGGACAACCAAATGTTTAAGTAAACAACCACATAAAACATTCAGGCAACATGGATCTTGTGCTTGGAATAAAAGCTAATCAGTCTCTCACGGTATGCCAAGGCTGTCTGAACTGGATTATCCACATCCAAAAGTCTGCCATTCCCTAACCTGTACATTTTAAAGTTTGAGTTAAGAGTATAATTTTCAAGTAATAAAAATGTAAGCACAATAAAGTCAACCAAATAGGGACCTTTCGGAACCATTTGACAAAGATAGTTACTAATAGGATGTTTTAAGTCCCGCCTAGGTATACATCTATGGACGCCTACTATATAACTTCTACTTTAAGCTGCTAAACTGAGCTTGAATTTAAGCTGCAAAGGTGAGACACAAAACTAAGTTTCACATCCATAAAAACAACTACTTATGAGAATTACGCAGTAATTAATTTATACATGGAAAAAATGACTACTTATGGGATTAGTAACTACGAGGTAGATCATTTTTTAAGTTGAACTTGGAGCATTTTACAGAGATAATCAGGAATGTTATAGCCATAAGAGTATTTCTTATCCAAACAATAACTAGAACAGCAAAAGCTAAAGTGGACTAGTCAACAGGAAGGACAATCCAGCAAGAACATAATAATCGACTCACAAATTTAAAGTAATAATTATTACAGGAAAGGTACTGTCTAGTGGTCTACCAAAAGATTATATTGAAAGAGAAGCTTAATGAGGTGAGTCCTAAATGCACTACCAATCGGGTGTTATCGAAACCGCAACCAATAAACATGACCAAAACCTCAAATCTATGCTGCAGGTATAGCTAATCTACGAGTGTCGCTATTCGCGTAAAAATTTCATCTTTCCATGCATTTGGTCCGTTTTTATATGTTTTTTTTTCCGTTTTCATAGGTTTTTTTTCGTTTTCATACGTTTTTATCCGTTCTCATTCATTTTTATACGTTCTCATCAGTTTTTATACGTTTTCTTACGTTTTTATCCGTAAGAAAATGTATAAAAATGGATAAATACGTATAGAAACGGATGAACCGCATAAAAGCATATAAAAGTAGATAAAAACCCATGAAAACGTAAAACAAGCATATAAAACCGGATGAAAACGTATAAAACAGACAAAAACATAAGAAAACGGCAAAAAATGTATAAAACCGATGAAAACGTAAAAAAATGTATAAAAACGGTTGCAAACATATGAAAACTGATAAAAACCTATGAAAACGTTAAAAAACGTATATAAACAGACTAAAACGTATAAAAACGTAAGAAAAACGGATGAAACAGATGAAAACTCTTAAAAAGCGTAAAAAAATGTATAAAAACGGATGAAAACGGATAAAAACATATCAAAACGTAAAAAAACAGACAAAACATATAAAAACAGACGAAAATGGATTAAAACATAAGAAAGCATATACAAATGGATGAAAACGGATAAAAACGTAAAAAGACGGACGTAAACGTATAAAAATTGACGAAAACGGATAAAAACGTAAGAAAACGTATAAAAAGGATGAAAACGTATAAAAACGGCCGAAAATGGATAAAAACATATAAAAACGTATTTAAAGTCGAAAAACATTAAATTATAAACAGCCGTTATTATAAAGGATAAACGATGCAACAATCGTTAACTAGCAGGGGCTAACGTGTAAATTATAATGGAATGCACTTAACACTCGTTAAAAGAAGGACTACGAGTGTTATTCTTTGGAGGTGATAGGGACGATATATGCAACTGTTAACATTGAGGGATGATAGGTGAAATTTTTAACAAACCACAGGGACCATTTATGTAATTTACTCTAAACTAAATGTTCATCTATACATGTAACTATCAAATTATTGAATTAATATTTTACTCCATGTTTGGGAAAAAATTACTACGTAAGACAGCAGTGAAGCGCGGCATAGTTTCACCTCGATAGTATACAATTTACTGTAATAATCTACATTTAAGGGTTATTTTGGGCTATCATATAAGAGCAAAGGGTGTGATCAGACGCCGTTTTGCCACTTCACATTCACACACCAAAAAATACTCCTCCCTCGTTTCACATGCCGTTTTCGCCTCCGTCCAACGAGAATGAGTTTGCACGGCTTCGGATTCGGATTCGGATTCGGTGTCGGGTACTTCGATGGTGCTACATTTTGCAACTCCTTTTTTTGTCCGCCTTTGGACGACGAGGGCTTTTTTGGTTGCGGGATCGGTTCGTTTTCTTGTGTTTCTTGAGGTGGATTTTGAGGTGGATTTTGTTGGAGATTTTGAAAGTGTTGGTTAAGCACGTGATTTAGATATTGATTATATATTTGTTTGGGGGTCGGCATACTAGGCATACACGACAAACCCGACATACTCGGAATAGAGTATTGGGTACCAAAAGGAGGATATTGAGACGATGTCGAATGGCCGGACGAAGGTGTCAGAGGGTTAGACGATGACGATTCTTGCGACATATTTAATAGATTTCGGAAAAATGGATCAGTAGGATTGTTATGAGGGTTTTGAGACATTTTTTGTTTTGAGTGAAAGTGAAAGTAATATGGTAATACGTGTGTAAGGAAATGATGATGGAAAAGTAAGTATTGTGTGTTGTTGGGTTTAAAAGAAGCTGCTGCTACTTTGAAGATAATGCTGCTTTGTTTGTTATACTGCTGCTCATGGAACTTAAGGAAAATACACTAAGTATGATTCTGCTGCTAGGCTGAATCATCCTACTGCTAGTGTATACATTCTGCTGCTAGAAGAAAACTGATGAATGGTGAAATAAGCTAAGTGTCATTCTACTGCTAGCCTAAGAAGATTCTGCTGCTAGAGTAATGATTCTGCTGCTTATTAGATATGTATAGTTTGTTAAGATAATTTTGGTAAAGATATGATTTGATATTATCTTGTATAGAAAGTTTCGTAACCGACTAGGACTCCTTAAGTCTATAAAAGGAGGATCTAGGGTTAGGTTTAGAGTTGCTAGTACACGATTGTTAGCATACGTATTGTATTCACTTCAAGGTTCATTGTAACCCTGTTACTTTTGAGTAACCGTATTTAATATATTGAGGTGATAGTTGAGAGAATTATTGTGTGTTTGATTGTTAATTCTTCTTAAGATTAATTACTAAATTCCGCGTAGTAATTAATAGCTTATTCAAGAATAGTCTCTATACCTATTGTCTTAGATCCATATCTAGGATAATTAACAAGATCGATTAAGCTCAACTGGGATGAACAAGTGGTATCAGAGCTTGTGATCTAGAGACTGCTATCAAGAAGAATTTCGTATAATCAGATTTGTTCATCATCTTCATAAGCAATGGATTCCGATACTACTCATATGGTGACTACTTCAAAAGTACCAATGTTGAAGGCTGGCGAGTATGAACTCTGAAAGATGAGGATTGAGCAATACATAAAGATGCTTGAGTTCTCCATGTGGGAAGTCATTCAGAATGGAGATACTCTTCCTGCTAAGACTGCTGATGGGAAAGATGTACCTATTAAAACTAATGAGGAGAAGGCACAAAGGAAGCTGGAAATCAAAACTCACAATATGCTGTTGATGGGTATTCCCAATGAATACCAATTGAGTTTTGGTAACACTCAGTCTGCTAAAGAATTGATGGATGCTGTTGAACTCAGATTTGGTGGGAATGAGGCCACCAAAAAGTCTAGGAAGAATCTGCTCAAGCATCAATTTGAAAAATTTACTGCTTCAAGTTCAGAAAACATTGATGCTACCTATGATAGACTTCAGAGGTTGGTGAGTCAATTACAACTTATGAAGGTCTCAATTCTTCAAGAAGACATCAATCTCAAGTTTTTGAGGAGCTTACCATCTGAATGGAATACTCATACAGTGGTCTGGAGGAACAAGGCAGACTTTGAAACAATGACTTTGGATGATTTGTACAACAACTTAAAGGTATATGAATCTGAAGTCAAAGGTACATCCAGCTCATCTTCTAGTTCAAGCAACCTTGCTTTTATGTCTTCTAACAACAAGGGATCTGGGAGCTCTCATGACAACCATTCTGCTGCTGCTCATGTTGTTTCTGCTGTTGGGGCACCTGTTTCTACTGCTAGTTCAAATACTGATAACATCAGTGATGCAGCTATATGTGCATTTTTGGCTGATCTCACTACAAGCACAACTGTTACTGATCAGGATCTGGAGCAGATAGACCCTGATGATCTAGAAGAGATTGACTTGAAATGGCAGATGGCCATGCTTACTATGAGGGCAAGGAGATTTCTTAAGAAAACTGGAAGAGCACTCAAGTACAGACAAACCAATGTGGGGTTTGATAAGTCAAAAATTGAGTGCTATAATTTCCAGAGAAAGGGACACTTTGCTAGGGAGTGTAGAGCACCAAAGAAGAACAAAGAGCCTGCAAGGATAGTTCTCATTGAAGAAACCAAGACTACTGCTGCTCTGGTTTCATGTGATGGCTTAGGTGACTATGACTGGAGTGATCAAGCAGAGGATGGACCAAATGCTGCTTTCATGGCTGAAGAAGAAAAGAAGGGACACAATTTTGCTCTAATGGCCTATGCTTCTTCATCCTCTGGTTTAGACTCTGAGGTATCCAATGAGTCATCTTGTTCTTTTAAATCATGCCTAGATACTGTTGAGGAATTAAAATCTAGGAATGAAAGTTTAAGAATGGAAGTAGATAAGTTAAAACTTGACAATTTAGGTTATGAATATGGCCTAAAATCAGTAGAAGCAAAACCTGACTTTCTTAAACAAAATGAAGTAGAGTATGTTGATAAGATTAATGGTCTAGAAGTTGAAATTATTAAGAAAAATGCTGAAATTAATGTTCTTAATAAAAGAGTAGAAGAGGCTGAGAAGGCTAGAGATGTAGCCTTATCTGCAAAAGAAAACCATGTCATTTTGGTTGAAAAACAACAGCTAGCAACTGACCTTATTAACAAGTCTATTGGAAGTCAAATACTTAGAAGAGGGAGTGGTTTAGGATTTGCTGAAGTACCACCCCCAGTCAAAAGTGCTTTTGCACCTCCCAAAAAGGAATTGTCATTCTTAACTGAGGTAGAAGCAAAACCTGTAGGTGAGTCAAGTAATGAAAAACCTGATAGAACAAATGCACCTAAGGTAGAAAAGAAGTCTGATACCGTGATCATTGAAGATTGGGTGTCAGATAGTGAGATGATGAGAAATGATTCAACACCCAAAACTGAGAAGAGAGAAATTTTTAGGACTGTTGAACCAAAAGTCACACAGGTTAACACAGCTGAAACTAAAGCTAAAAATGTTGAATTTGTAAAACCTATGCTAGGAAGTAGAATCTCTAGAAAAGTGGATGAGTATGATGATAAACCTAGAGATTATCCTAGGAAGACTAGTGACTTGCCTAGAGGAAACCAGAGAAACTTGCACCAGCTGATCTCACACAAGTTAGGTAGTGACTTTGAACTGGTTAAGAAGGCATGTCACAGCTGTGGTAGTTTTGAGCACTTCAAGAAGATTGTTATTACTCAATACCTGTTAGAACTAGTGCTCAAAAACCTGTTTGGAACCAACATACTAGGGTGAACCATAGGAACTTTTCTAGAAAGACTCACCCACATCCCAAAAGAAATATGGTTCCTAGGGAAATTTTGTTAAGAGATGGTGTTTCTAGGACTATTTCTGCTGTTGCACCATCAAGGCCCATTTCAAAGAAAACAGAGTTTTCTACTGCTAAGGCAAAAGCTGTTTCTGCTGCTAAGCTAAAAGTGGTTACTGATACTGTTGTGGGCACTCATTTCTATGCTGGTAAGGCCTCAGCTTGCTGGGTCTGGAAACCTAAAACCAGAAACAGCAGTGCATCAATGAACTTCAAGAAATTTGATTACTTTGATGCACAAGGCAGATCCAAGTCAGTAATGGCTTGGGTCCCAAAGAGAAACTAATTCTCTTACTTTTTGTTCAGGGCAATCTATAGGATGAGCTAAAGGATAAATGCATTTTTGATAGTGGATGCTCTTCACATATGACTGGAGACCAAAGAAACATGGAAAATTTTGAAGCTTTGGATGGTGGCTATGTTGCCTTTGGGAATGACCCCAAAGGAGGTAAAATTGTTGGGAAAGGTACTATTAAAACAGGCACCTTGGATTTTGAAAAAGTGTATTTGGTCAATGGACTTAATTTCAATCTTTTTAGTGTCTCACAGATGTGTGACAAAAAGAATTTTTTTTCTTTTTACAGAAACTGAGTGTCTTGTCTTATCTCCTGACTACAAGTTGCCTAATGATAAATTAGTGCAACTTAGAGTCCCTAGAAAAGACAATATATACAGTGTGGACATAAAGAACATTCTTCCCAAAAGAGATTTAACTTGTCTGTTTGCCAAAGCCACAATTGATGAATCCAAACTTTGGCATAGAAGATTGGGCCATTTGAATTTCAAAACAATAAATAAATTGGTTAAGGGCAACCTTGTAAGAGGTTTACCTTCAAAAAATTTTGAAAATCTTGAAACCTGTGTTGCTTGTCAGATGGGAAAGCAACACAGAGCTTCTTGTAAGTCCAAAGTGATGAACTCTATTTCTGAGCCCTTGCATATGTTACACATGGATCTGTTTGGTCCAACTTTTGTGAAAAGCTTGAATAAGAAAATGTATTGCTTAGTGGTCACTGATGATTTTAGCAGATTTACTTGGGTTTTCTTCTTAGGAACTAAAGATGAGACATCTAGCATTCTTAAGGCTTTCATAACAAGAGTAGAAAACCTAGTTAATCACAAAGTTAAGATAATCAGATGTGACAATGGAACTGAATTTAAGAATAATGTGATGAATCAGTTCTGTGTTGAAAAAGGTATCTTAAGACAGTTTAGCGTGGCTAGAACTCCTCAGCAAAATGGTGTGGCTGAGAGGAGGAATAGGACATTAATTGAGGCTGCTAGGACAATGTTGTCAGAGTCAAAATTACCCACTACTTTTTGGGCTGAAGCAGTTAACACTGCTTGCTTTGTGCAAAATAGGAGTAAGGTAGTGAAGCCTCATAACAAGACCCCTTATGAATTATTTCAAGGTAGGAAACCTATGATAGATTTCTTGAAACCATTTGGGTGTCCTGTTACTATCTTAAAAACCATTGATTCACTAGGCAAGTTTGATGAGAAGGCAGACAAAGGTTACTTTGTTGGATACTCTACAAATAGTAAGGCTTTTAGGGTATTTAATCAAAGGACAAGGCATGTGGAAGAAAACTTACATGTTAGGTTTAGTGAAACCACACCTAGTGTTGCTGGAAAAGGACATGAATGGCTGTTTGATATTGATTCCCTAACCAAGAGTTTGAATTATCAACCAGTGATTGCAGGTACAACTAACATGTCTGTAGGTACACAAGCTAACTCTAATGCAGGTACACAAGCTAAGGAGGATGAATCTGCTCAGGAGTTTGTCTTGATTGAGAAATGGAAGCTTAATCAGCTTATCACACCAAAAGAAAAAGAGGGCAAGAGCTCAAAGGATGATGCTGTTTATGAAGAAGTACCAAAGGATGATGCAGAAGGTGGTGATAAACCTTCAATTGATGGCAAGAATGATGATGATGTAAGGAATGAAAGGTCAGCAGATCAAGGAAGTAAAGGAACTAAAGCTAGCAGCAGTACTTCTCATTCTGCTGCTAAGCCAAAATATCCTGCTGCTATGCCCAGCAGTAGAACAGAACATTCTGCTGCTAAGCATAGTGGTTATACTGCTATACCCAAGTTTTCTATTGCTGACAAAGATGGAAATTTCTTTGATGATTCTTCTGATGAGTTGCCTGAATTAGAGGAAGTGTATGAAGACACTGATGATGAAGTTATGGATATATTTGGAGCTGGAGCTGATTTGTCAAATATGGAGACTCATATATCTGTTAGTCCTACTCCAACAACAAGGATACATAAGAAAATCCAAAAGAGCAGATAATTGGTGATGTTCAATCTGTTGTTCAGACCAGAAGTAAAACAAAGGGGTTGAGTGATTTGCTTCATCAAGGATTATTCGCTCAATCACTACATCAGAGGAATAGCCACAAAGATCTACAAAATTGTAAGTTTGCTTGTTTTCTGTCACAAGTGGAACCCAAGATTGCTCATAAAGCTATGCAAGATTCAAGTTGGGTTGAAGCTATGCAAGAGGAGTTGTTGCAGTTCAAGCTTCAAGAAGTCTGGACATTAGTTGATTTGCCTAATGGGAAGAGGGCAATTGGTACAAAATGGGTTTTCAGATGCAAGAGAGATGAAAGAGAAATTGTGATCAGAAACAAGGCAAGATTGGTGGTTCAAGGATACACTCAGGAAGAGGGCATTGATTATGATGAGGTGTTTGCTCCAGTAGCAAGAATAGAGGCTATTCGACTATTCTTGGCTTATGCTTCATTTAAGAACTTCCCATTGTATCAGATGGATGTGAAAAGTGCTTTCTTGTATGGAAAGATTAATGAAGAAGTTTATGTGATGCAACCACCTGGTTTTGAAGACCCTGATTATCCAGATAGGGTTTATAAGGTGGAGAAAGCACTATATGGTTTACATCAGGCTCCAAGAGCTTGGTATGACACCTTGTCCAATATTTGTTATCTAATGGATTCAACAGGGGAACCATTGATAACACAATGTTCATTAAGAAAGACAAAAAGGATATCCTACTAGTCCAAGTTTATGTAGATGATATCATTTTTGGGTCTACAAACAAGGTGTTATGTGAAGAATTTGAGAAGCTCATGCATAGTAAATTTGAGATGAGTTCTATGGGGGAACTCACCTTCTTTTTGGGGCTTCAAGTTAAACAGATGAAAGATGGGATTTTCATCAGCCAAGACAAGTATGTGGCTGAAATTTTGAAGAAATTTAGCTTTACTGATGGAAAACCAGCTAAGACAACAATGGAGACCAACAAGCCTTTGCTCAAGGATGAAGAAGGGGAAGAGGTTGATGTTCATCTGTATAGATCAATGATTGGTTCATTGATGTATCTAACTGCTTCAAGGCCGGACATCATGTTTGCTGTGTGTGCTTGTGCCAGATTTCAAGTGTCCCCAAAAGTTTCACACTTGAATGCTGTTAAGAGGATTTTTAGGTACTTGAGGAGTCAACTTAGGTTGGGCCTTTGGTATCCTAAGGATTCACCTTTTGATTTGGTAGCATACTCAGATAGTGACTATGCTGGAGCAAGTATGGATAGAAAGTCAACCACTGGAGGATGTCAATACCTTGGACATAGGTTGATCTCTTGGCAATGCAAGAAACAAACTGTGGTGGCTAATTCAACAACTGAAGCTGAGTATGTGGCTGCTTCTAGTTGCTGTGGACAAGTGCTCTGGATCCAAAACCAATTGCTGGATTATGGGTACAACTTTATGAACACCAAAATTTATATTGATAATAACAGTACCATGTGTATCATTAAAAATCCCATTTTTCACTCTAAAACAAAGCATATAGAGATAAGACACCATTTTATAAGAGATTGTTATGTGAAAAAGCTAATTCAAATAGTTAAAATACATACTAACAATAATGTTGCAGATGTACTCACTAAAGGTTTTGATGTGGGTAGATTTCAATTTTTAATTGCTAGTATAGGAATGATCAATCTTTGAAAATCAAAAATCTTATCTCTCTGTGTTTTTGTAATAGTGTGTAAGGATTTGTGCTGTTATTGATCAAATAAGTTGTTTCTATTGCTTGCTCTGTTTGTATGTTGTCTACTGCTAGTTGGTTATTCTATTGCTAAGTATTATAAATGCTTGTGATTATTGTGGTATCTTGTTTCTTGTGTTTTCGTGGTTTTGGACTAATCTTTTGCAGGATAAGTCACAAGGGAATGACTGATTGATGAGAAAAAGATGTTTAGAATGTTCAGAGAACATTCTGCTGCTGGTTCAAAAGTTTCTGCTGCTAGGCATACCATTCTGCTGCTGAAGGTTATGCTGCTCAAGTTGAAACTATTGGATTCTGCTGCTTGGTTTGAAAGTGTAGGGACCATTTTGCAAATTGGCGCGAATAAAGCCCTAATTGGGTCTAAACGGCATAAAAACCCAATTCGATCTCACCAATAACTTTGTGCGCCCAAAATTAAACCCCATTCAAACCCTAACACATCTTTATATCATCCGATCAAAAACCCCCAAAATCAAAACCCTAATTCACGATGACGAGACGCGAATACTCTGTCGACCACAATCAAATTGCATTTCTTCAAAAGGTCCCTGAAGCTGAGGGTTTTACTGAAGTCATTGACTTTCTTAATGCATCACAATTAAGGTATGCATTAACAGTGAATCCCACTATATATAAATCCCACATGAAAGAGTTTTGGTCTACTGTCAAGGCCGAAACTAAACATGGGGAAGAAAGATTAACTGCCATAGTAGATGAAGAAAGAATAGTTGTTACTGAGACATCTGTAAGAAGAATACTTCATCTTGCAGATGATGAGGCAACCACTTGTCTTCCTACTTCTACTATTTTTGAGGGTCTTGAAAACATTGGGTATGAGAGGCCAAATAATAATTTAAAAATTTTCAAACGCCTCCTATGCCCACACTGGAAATTCCTTATTCACACTCTTCTACATTGTCTTAGCCCTAAAACAACTGGGTGGAATGAGTTCAGTACAACTCAAGCTTCAGCCTTGATTTGTCTAGCTACAGGCCAACCATTTAATTTTTCGGCTATGATTTTTGAAGGGTTGAAAAAGAATATTTCTGGGAAAGTTTATATTTATCCAAGGTTTTTGCAACTACTTATAGATAATCAATTAAAAGAACCTTTGGAACATAGAGGGATTGAACCAAGTCCTAAACTGACAAGCAAAATGTTTACTTTTTTAAAGAAAAATGGGACTGGCTTTTCTGGGAGAATAACTCCTTTTTCCCAACATATTTTAAACATTGTTGCTGCTGTTGCTGAGGGTGAAGAAGCTGAAAACCCAACAGCTTCCCATCACACACCCACTTCTGAATCTACAAGTGAATCATCCCAAAATGAACCCCAAAATACCCAATCACCTAGGTCTTCACATGAAAAGAGCACTGAGTTACCTTAGACTAGTGCTAGTATGGAAGCAGATGAGGCTGCCATAGGTGATGGAGATGGCATGATGGAAGGGGATAACACTACTGCTTCTGGTTTAGCAACAGGGCAGGACAGTGTTAACATACTTAAGACCCCAACCATGGTAACATCTACTGCTGAGGGTTCTCATAAACCTGATGCACATGATGGTAACCCCAGCCACATGGCTAAAAAGGGGGGGCTCAGCTGCTCAATCTAGGATTGAGACTGAGTTTTAGTCCAAAGATTCACCTCTCAGGGAAGGTAACACATCCTGAAGTGATTAGGACAGAGATGATACAAATGAATTGATGGATACTCATGTACAAAATGCCAATGCCAATGATGCATCTCTCGGACCAGGTAACACAGGTCGAAGTGCTGAGGCTAGTCTTGAAACTGATAATAATGAATTGATGGGTAAAACAAATGTACACAATGCCAAATCCAATGATCAACCTCTCGGGTCAGGTAACACAGACCGAAGTTGTGAGGATATTCTGAAACAATTGAATGAATTGACGGCTCATTGTACAAAATTGTCAAAGAAAGTAATTGATCTGAGGAAGGAGCTAAAGATGGTGAAATCTTCTTATGGTGCTGAAATCAGAAGGCTAAAGCTAAGGGTTAGGCATCTTGAGGGGTTAAATAGGTCAAGAACTTTCACGCAGTCCAAACCTGGTTTGAGGGAGGATGCTCCCAAACAGGGGAGGCATGAAGACCATGGTTCAGGGAAAGAGAACAAGGGTCAAGGGGAGGTTGAGAAGGAAGCTGATGATAGGGTTGTTCATGGTGAAGGGAATGTGGATATGGATATGGATTCTGGTGATAGTGAAGATTTTGTGGTGAAAGATAGATCTGGGAATGAAGTAGTTCTTGAAAGTATTGAAAAAGTTGTCAAGGGTGATTCGGCTGCTAAGGAAATTGATCCTGCTACTGAGGAGAAAGAGCCTACTGCTGAGTCAGATGATGATGATACAACAAGCTTAGCTCAGTTTATGCTAAATCTGAAAACATCAACACCACAACAACAACAACAATCATCACAACAACCACTACCTGCTGTTGAACAATCTCAAACAATACCTTCACCACCAACAAAACCAAAGGCTAAGGGTGTTGTCATAAGAGAGCTTGCACTAATACCAAAACCTTATATCTGCACAAGACAAAGGGAAAGGGATTCTTGTTGAGGAGCCAAAGCAAAAAGTCAAGTTTCAATCCTTAGAAGAAAAGGAACTTCAAAAACAGATGGATGAAGAAGTTGCCAGAGAATTGAAAGCAAAATGGGATGAAGAGGAACTTGCAAGGCTCAAGCAAGAACAGGCTGACAGAGAGATAGCTATAAAAGCTCAAAAGGATGAAAGTGGAAGATATACACCTGAAGAACAACAATGTGCAATTGATGATTTGCTGGGTGAATTTAGAAAGAGACAGAATCAAAAGAAAAATGGTCATAAAAAGAAGAAGCCTTCAAGAGCTGATTTGATAAGTTACATGAAAAACTATCTGAAGAACCAAGCATATTGGAAAACTAGTTCTTTCAGAGGAATGACTCATGCTGATATTGAAAAAGCATATTTTGAAGCTTATGCATGGATACATAGACCAGTTGATCCAAAGTTCATCATTGATACAGGCCTCAGTAAGTCTGAAAAAGAAAACTTGGATAGTGAGAAGGTAGTAGAGTCAGAGAAGGAGAAATAAAAGGAAGTAGTAGAGGAGAAGAAGAGTGAGGAAAAAGGTATAAAGAATGAATTTACTATTGGTGTGAAAAGGTCAGGAAGAAGGATGAAAATGAGGGCTAGAAAGAAGAAAAGGACCAATCCAATAAAGTTTAGTGATTCAGAGAGTAGTTCTGAGAAGGTAACTGCAGATGATATGAAAAGGATCATGGAGTTTACAATTCATAAACCACAACAAGAACCTGAGATGACCAATGCAGTTCGCTTAACAACTAAATATCCAATCATCTCTTATACACACACAATCAGGGATGGAAGTGAAGCATACTGGGAGTTTAAGAGATCAAATGGCTTATGTTATGGCTTTGTTAGATTTTCTCAGATGCTACATTATATGGATAGAGATGATGTGATACAAGTTTGGAGGCTCTATAAGGAAAACTATGGTGATAAATGACCAGATGTGATCTCTGAAAGGCTACACTATTACTTTTTGAAGAACATGTTTGAGCCAGATGAGAGAGATATTGAATGGAAGGATTTGCTAAGCTCTACCAAGGTTCATAAGTGGTATCTGTATCAATCTTGTGGAGTACATGAATTGGTTGGTCGAGGTGTGAGTGTATACATGTTTGTGGAAAAAGACTACCCCTTGAACAACAATACTGCTATTCTTACTCAGATGCTAGAACCTAGTAAGTTGAAGTTACAGAGAGAATTTCTTTCAGATCATCAAGCTTATGAGTTAATAGAGAAGTATAAAAAGGTGCTGAAATCTAAGTCTTCAAAGCAGTAGAAAGTATTTGGAAGCATCCTCTTTGTGTATATCTGTGCTTAGAAGCAACTTGTATATTTTGGGAGAAAATATCAAGTTTAGGGGAGGATTATTGGGTTTAAAAGAAGCTGCTGCTACTTTGAAGATAATGCTGCTTTGTTTGTTATACTGCTGCTCATGGAACTTAAGGAAAATACACTAAGTATGATTCTGCTGCTAGGCTGAATCATCCTACTTCTAGTGTATACATTCTGCTGCTAGAAGAAAACTGATGAATGGTGAAATAAGCTAAGTGTCATTCTACTGCTAGCCTAAGAAGATTCTTCTGCTAGAGTAATGATTCTGCTGCTTATTAGATATGTATAGTTTGTTAAGATAATTTTGGTAAAGATACGATTTGATATTATCTTGTATAGAAAGTTTTGTAACCGACTAGGACTCCTTAAGTCTATAAAAGGAGGATCTAGGGTTAGGTTTAGAGTTGCTAGTACACGATTGTTAGCATACGTATTGTATTCACTTCAAGGTTCATTGTAACCCTGTTACTTTTGAGTAACCGTATTTAATATATTGAGGTGATAGTTGAGAGAATTATTGTGTGTTCGATTGTTAATTCTTCTTAAGATTAATTACTAAATTCCGCGTAGTAATTAATAGCTTATTCAAGAACAGTCTCTATACCTATTGTCTTAGATCCATATCTAGGATAATTAACAAGATCGATTAAGCTCAACTGGGATCAACATGTGTAAATTTGATTGAATTTATATAGAGTAGTAAAGTTTATTAGTTTTAGTTAAAATTAAAAAAAAGAAAAAAAAAAGGGAAAAAAAGGTAGAAAGTAGCCGTTAAGTTCCAAATGGTTACAAAATTCAAATGTAAACCAATTTGGCACTGCGTGAGTTAACTCACATTTGAAATGGTGGTGTGGTGGCGTGGTTTTGGCGGCGCCAAATCGGACGACACGTAGGAATGGCACCGAGAGGATGTGATCATACCCTTTGCTCTAAGTTAGAAAATGAAAGCATGACATAATTTTAGTTGGTTTTTATAATGATAATGATATACATTCTTAACTTTTGTTTCTAATTATCCTTTAGTTTTAGTTTATGATAAAGTGAGTCAATTTATAAATCTGTAAATTCATGATTAAAGGGATTTTTAGAAATGTTTGAGGCTACATCATTATTCTTTTTATAAATGCCATTTGATTTCATAAGTCGGACATATAGAAGGAAAAAAAGGTGAGCGTTTAGGTTCTGTTTGGTGTGACGAAATGAAGTAGCGACAAAATAAAATAAATGTTGTAATAGAATAAATGATGTAATGGAATGACACATTATGATTATAATTATGTTTGTTTCTTCTGATAAAATGGAATATAATAGATAAAAGACTAAAATAGCCTTTGATGATACATTTTTTGTTTGCTGGATAGTTACTAAAGGGTTTTTATGTAATATGATTCCATTCAAAGATATAATATAAAAAAAAAAAAAAAAAAAAAAAACATGGGACCTCGAATGAATGAACATGGTGGTTTTTGATCTAATAGCTTATTCCATGTAATGAGTCATTGAATTATATAATTGTAAACAAACATAATATTTTTCATTCCTTCATAATAATCTTTTTCATTCATACTCTCATTACTACGTACCAAACACTACGTAAGTCTATTTGTTTATATGATTTTTTTTTCCTGTGTTTAGCTAGAATTAAATGCCTCGTAGTTAATTGTACCTCTTTGAGAATATTACACAAAGTTGTGTTTGTTATCAATGTTATACACAAAGAAAAAACCATTATCTATTTATCTCTGTGAGCAAAATAGATTAAATAGGGACATCTAGAATTATGGGAGTGATATGGATATCATAGAGAGAATATCAATAAAATATCGTGTGCCATAAAATGAAACACCATCTGACTATATGTTGTCTTTGTGTCCATATATTTGGCATAGACTACAATCTTATATACTTAATGATTCACTTAGTAAATTTAATGTGCAAAAGAAATTGTGAACAAAAAAATATATGGTATAACATGTTTAAAGCAATCTCTAAATTTAATGTGTAAGAGGAAATGTGCACAAAAGGATGTATGGTACAACATGTTTCACGCCTTCTCTAAAAGGTATATCAAATCAAATATCAAATACATTCACGGTTCAATTCAATGCTTTCAAAGAGGGGTAAGACAAAGAGGTTGCATAATTAAAACTCAAAGAATAGGAACCAAAAAGGCCATGAATGCAGAAATTAGTATAAACCATTATCAAATAAATGATATCTTTTCATTTGCTTGCAAATAATCTTTTCGGTTGCTTTTTAAAGATTATAAATAGCCAACTATCACCTTCTTCACCACATCATTTTTTTTTCTTCTGATCTTCACCACCATGAAACCATCAATAACCCATTAAAAAAAACACGTGTGGACGTCATACCACATCTATGTATTTTCAATTTTGTAATGATTTCAATTTTTGCATTGCATATTTTGTGTATACTTCACTTTGTTGGTGCAGGTTGTTCATCTATGTGGTGTTTATGTTAGAAGGGAAGCTGCATATGGAAATATAGAATTTCGACATGGCATTGTTATATATTGAAGGTCTTCCATGGGTAAGATAATCTTTACAACATCTTGGATATTAGACCCTACAAGCATGTGTATTTAAATACTAAATTTTATCATAAAGAATACATATTACAACTTTGGAAGCATGTAAAAGTAAAATATATAAAAATCTCTTTGGTGGTGAAATTTAAATTATTTTGTTTTAGTGATGGTGGATGTTTAATGTCATCTTTCTATTGAGCAGGATGCTAAATCGAATGCCTCACTTTTGTTTCGGCACTTTTCATCATTCGAGAAGAAGTTAGGAAGTCAAGATATAAAGGCTATGAAAGCTAAAGAACAAAACTCTTCAATATCAATGTATCGTGTACTTGCTCATCATAATAATAATACAAATTCTCAAATACATTGATTTACAAGGTTGCATGCATTAAGTATCGACTTTGTGCGAGTTTCAATCTCTTTTGCCCGTTAGACCATTTGACTCCTTTGTTTAACTTATGCATTAAGCACGTTTGAGATCATTGCAACTCAAATGAACTCATAAATAACTGAAATGGAGTAAATGTGCAACATCCTTTTGCATTTAATTTTTAACGCTATTGTTTAAATCATGCATAAAATAATTGTATCGTACGAAAAGATTATGAATTACAACATGCATGCACGTCATGGATGGACCGGGTGTTTTTGAATATGTGTAGGTATATTACAACACTTAATGCCATCATAAAAAATTCATGGCAAGATAAAATTTAATTGTACATTACAATTGTTCAATTTGTAAATTTAATGTGCAAGAGGAATTGTGCACAAAAGAATGTACGGTACAAACATGCTAAAGCTCGAGTCATAAAGAAGTGAAAATAAGAAAACCAAAAGCTTATAAAACTATCTTTTAATGTAACCATTAATAGAAGAAAACCAAAAGATTATAACTAAAAGCATATAAAACTATCTTTTAATGTAACCATTAATATAAGAAAAACAAAAGATTATAAGTCTCAATCTTTTTGCCTCACATGAGTTACAACTTACAAGCAAACCATACTAAACCATTATATAAAAAGTTGTGTAGGAATATATAATTAGTTGGCCAAAAGCCAACACCATGTTGATGAAGCGAAATGTGTACCGCTTTTAAGGGGTCATTTAAGCCTTAAATCGTATTTATTTGATCAAATATTGCCCTAAATCGTTCCTTTTGTCATTTTAGGTACTTTTGAGGAGAAATCTGGAAAAGGAGGCATTTTGGACGTTTTTGGAGCATTAAAGTGAAGAAAACGGCAAAGTCTCAAAAATCGGCTAAAAGTTACTCTTGACGGCGTCAAGATTTACTCTAGACGGCGTCATGCCTTGGCAAGAAAAGTTGGACGTGAAATTTACTCATGACGGGCCAGTGAAAATAGCATGTGAATTCTGACGGCGTCACGCTTTAACTTGATCGAGGGCGTCACGGCTTAAATCATAAGGGGACGGCGTCACGTTCATGGTTAGACGGCGTCAAGCCTTGATAAGCCAGAATGGATTTTTGAAGAGCTAAAGAGGGACGGTGTCAAGAAGGTCATCCGGGAACCCTAAAAGCGGCGAGGTGACGGCGTCACACTCCATAAGGTGACGCCGTTAGATCCAAAAATCTATATATAGTTTTCTAATTTTTTGTCATTAGAGAGAGCTTAGTGTGTGGAATTTTGGGAGAAAACCCTAAGACGATTTTAGCTACTTTTTCAGGGCTTTTTGCCTTGAGATCTTCCATGTTTCATTGAAAGATAAGTTATCAATTAATCATTCAATATGTCTATGTGTTGTTTGATTCTATCTTATTCTTGTCTTTTGTTTAACATGTTAGGCTAAATTTATCTTGTGTTTGCTTAGATCTAATGAAACCTAGCTATTGATTATTGGTTGTTAGTGTGTTGTTAGTTGTATGGGATGATTGTTTATCTATGTTAGGCTTAAGAAAACTGGCTAACTTCCTATTCGGTAACTTGCTTGAACGTCTTAAGAAACATGAACCAAACGCGTACTAAAGGTTTTTATGGTTGTATTTAATGCACAAGCGAATTCTAGTGATCCCATGTTAGGAGCTTCCTAGCCGGCTCGACATAGGAGTGAAGTAGGAGCTTGTAGAGTTGGGGAAGTAAGTACGCCACCCCACGAATGGTATTAAGGAATACACCCGTCATCCACGCGACTAATACACACTAATTAACCGGTAAAAGATAGTTAGGGAGTAAGGAAATCTAAGTAAACACATTTCTCTACACATAAGTTTCTCACCACATTTCATTTTTGTTATTTTATTTTATTTGCATCCGTAGTAATTTTGGGTTAGTTGACTAGCAACTAATTCCGCCCACTCCTTCAAACCCGAGATTTTACTTGCTTTCATAAAAACTATAAAAACATAAAAAAGAATCTTCCTCAACCCTTAGACCTAATTAGAGTAGCCTTTCATACCTAACGAACACTATTCCCTGTGGAGAACGATCAATCCCCCGTACTTACCACTACACTATACTACATCGGTCAGGTACACTGCCTGGTGGGGTTGTAAGCCTCTTGAGATCCCTCGAGAGGTAAAACCTGTTGTAAGGTTACAAAACCACGCAATCAAGTTTTTGGCGCCGCTGCCGGGGAATAGTTATTGTTTAGGTTGAATTTTTATTTCTATTAGGTCTACTCACTAGATTCCTTTCTAGTGAGATTTTTATTTTATTTTTCTAGGTTTTCTTTAGTCTATCTTATTTCTTTGTGTGTTTGTTCGTAATTTCCATTGACTCTTCCGTTCACCATTATGGAGAACGCGAATCCACCATACTACCAGCCACGTAATTCACCCACTCCATATGACATCTTGATGTTTAAACAACATAAAGATGAACCTCTCTATGATGCATGGACTCGTTTTAAATATTTACTCCAAAAAGTTCCTCATCATAACTTCGATTTTTGGTCCCTAACTCAAATCTTTTACAATCATGTCGACCGACATGCCCAAAGGGACATTTACCATATTGCCGGCAGGGATATTAGGGAATTAAGTGCTGAGAAAGCATGGGAAGCTATTGAAGAGTGTACCCAATATTATTATATAGTAGACAACCCAACAAACGTTAGTACAAGTCAATTGACCACAAATTTCGAGGATCATGAAACAAGTTTGTTTGGGGATGAATATGTTAGTGTTGAGATACCTAAGTGGATGTCATGTAATGCCATATTACAAAACAAACACATAGGTGACCTTGATATGACGGAGGATTTAGCCGAACATGATCACATTGATCAAAAAGACCTAGGTTTTGTGATTGATGACGTCGAATCTCAAGAAACACATGATGAATCTTTTAGGCAGTTTGAATATAGCAGTCAGAATATTGAGGATGATCCGTATGATTTGGACATAGAAGTTGAAATGCCTAGAGAAGCACTTGAGATACTTGGGAAAATGTTAGGGTTAGATCCTACTAAAACGCATGATGAGGATATAGGTGAGCTTGACGTAAGGAATGATGAGGTAAGTAACATAAGCCCACCAAGTGCCCCACAAGTCCTACCATCATTTGAGGCACACACACCGCCCGTGACTTACCCGGAAGAAGTGGAAGAGACTATAGGAACCCCAATAGAGGTAGAACCCTTGGACCAAACACAACTAGAGGATATAGGTTTGAATGCTTATAGTGATCACAACCTTACTCTTAGTTCTAGGGGATTTCCTATTTTTGATGAACCGGAGCCTCAACCAAAACCGTTACCTAATCTTCCATCCTTAGATGTGAATTTAGGAATTGAAAAAGGTCCCGATCCACCCATCAAACCATGTAGTCTGGGCAATGTTAAGATTAAGGTAGTAGACTCTAAGCCTTGTAGAGAGAAAGCTGACATAGGAGTGAACCATAACCTTTCATACTTACATCACCCATTTATGATTGATCACAAGAAACATTATGGGTTTAAACCGGGTTTATTAGGTCAAGATGGATTCCCAACTAGGAATCTCTCGAAGTTGTTAGAAAATGATCCCTTTTTAGGAGAACACTTTAACTCACCCATTGACCCAATTGAACTAAGTAAGGTTATGATGATTGGATCCCACATCTTTGAGCATATAATTCATCCACCACTCTTTCCTCACGTGGCATACTCATACCGAGTCGGTGTGTATCGCTACTATCACCCGCACTTAACCCTAAGTGTAGGGAAAACCTCCCCTATTTTCGTTAAATAAGGGTAGAGTCAGGCTCATGACTCGAACAAAAACAAGCGCTTCTTGGGAGGCAACCCAAGTTTTATTTGTTTTGTGTGTTTATTTATTTGTTTGTCTGATTTTATTTATTTCCGTATGTGTGTTTAATTTTTATTATTATTGATTCATGTTCAAAACTAAATTGTGAAAATGCTTTATTTTGTTTTTAACTTCGTCTTAACTACATATAAAGGTATTTTGCAAAAGATAAGTGTAAGGGAAATCTAAATCGGTTTATTAGAACACAAATGAACATGAATCGTAATAATAATAAATTAACATACATATTCGTATTTGTTTGAGTCAAATGCTTGTATCGAGTCATAATGATGTTTTGCAGGATTTCCAGGAAGTAAGGTAAAGGTTTTTCCAGAAATTTTCCGGAAACTTAAAATGAAAATTTTTGTCAGGTCATTTCTGACGGCGTCAGATTTAATTTTCAGAAATTTTTGAAAGTTTTGTTTTCATAAAAAGTTTTTATTAAATCTCCAACTTATAATCTCCAGGAATCTGCAAAATTATCATTCCACAAGCATTATATCCTTATATATAGATTTTATCCCGCCGATGTTATGCAGGTTTTCGTGTTTGTTTTCTCAGGTTTAACAGGTTATTTTGGACAAGGAGATGTTTTTGGAATCAAGCTTATGGCGATGCATTAGTCATGGAGCTTCAACATTCTCTTTGGAGGAAGATTTAACCGTGTAATTTCATTATCCACCGAGCGAATCAGGGGAGTATTTGATTTCATTCTTTTACTTTATGCTTTTACATCTTGTTATTTGAACATTGGGGACAATGTTCATCTTAAGTGTAAGGGGGGGTAAAAGTACGATTTTAGAGAATACAATTGCGCTTGATTTTTGTTTGTTTGATGGTAGATGTGTAATAAAACTGAGAGAAATACTTGTTAAGGCAATCTTAGTGCCAAATTTAAAATTTTTTTACAACATATAGGAGTGAAACTATGATCTTAATGAGCGTCTCACGGATAGGAGTTATATGACTAGCACAAAAACCGTACCACTAAAAAAATTTTCCACCCCCAAATATGTGAGGTTCGCCCCTAGAATTGGTAGGAAAAGCATTTATGCTATGATGTGTGTACCGGTAGCACTTAGATTCTAGAACTTGCGTTAGGACCATTCCGAGGCCACAAGTGAGACTACATTCGTGTAGTTAGATTTACTACATGATAAGAGGCATTAGGATTAACCCATTGTTTTACACCTGTGTTTTTGTTATAATTACTTTGGCTACATTGGTCAAGTAATTCTCCCACACCCTTTGCGTTGTACTCATTTTTAGTACACGATACCCCTAGTACACCCCTCAGAGCCTATCTTTTCGTTTCAACCTTTAAGCATTTTACTTAAAGGAAGAATTTGTTACACCCCACTTAAATGTACACCCAAATCGCCTTAGCCTACCTTGTATGCACTCATCTTTAGTGCATTATTGTTACAACATTTGTTTAAACCCAAGTTAATTATCTAGTTGATTACATGGTTGCTAAGTCGAGTCATATCCTTGTACATATTGTTTTGGGACGATTGGGACTCATGGGTAAAGTACTAGTATAATGGAGTAATGGGGAAGAACATCATTTATTACCCCCATATATGCTAAATATTTTAAAAGTACTCCAAGTTTTTCGATTATCTTAATTCGAGTCATTAGATTAGTAATTGTAAAGTTATGTAAAAATTCAAGTGTAAGGGGGATGCAACGCCCCTATGATGTATTATTTTGGATGGTAGGGTAAAAGTGTATGATCAAAAAAAAAAAAAAAAAAAAAAAAAAAAAAAAAAAAAAAAAAAATCGAAAAAATCAAGAAAAATACAAAAAAATGAGAAAAAGAAAAGTAGAAAAAACATACGGACTACCATCCCGTTTCATTTTATGTTTGTTTTATATTTTTGTTATTTTGTTATTTTGTTTCTAGCTTAAGATCGAGTCTAGTCTTGGCTTAGCAACATTGTATAGTACATGTAATTGATCAAGATCTTTAACTAGCCACCAGTAAAATATCCTTTATCCAACCAAACCGTGTTTTCCTTTTCCCTACACCTAACGTTATAACCCATTTAAAAGCCCTCTTTGATAGTTTATCTTAGGTGCTTACGCCTAGTGGAGGAGGTTTTCGATCCTTTCCCAAGCCTATGGTAATCTATTTGCTATGACAGGTAGTGAGAGATATTTTCCGTTTTCATTTATGAGATTTATTTTGATGACACTTGAGAGATGTGAGTATCTAAACACTACTTGTGAGGTGCTAGTATGTAATCTCCGTGCTTATTATGATTGAAGTGGAACGATTATTTGTTGTAATTACTTTTATGTTAGCATTAAATGACCCCTAGCTTGTATTTTGATTAGAATAAAAGCGCATTTGCTTGAGGACAAGCAAATCTCAAGTGTAAGGGTATTTGATGAAGCGAAATGTGTACCGCTTTTAAGGGGTCATTTAAGCCTTAAATCGTATTTATTTGATCAAATATTGCCCTAAATCGTTCCTTTTGTCATTTTAGGTACTTTTGAGGAGAAATCTGGAAAAGGAGGCATTTTGGACGTTTTTGGAGCATTAAAGTGAAGAAAACGGAAAAGTCTCAAAAATCGGCTAAAAGTTACTCTTGACGGCGTCAAGATTTACTCTAGACGGCGTCATGCCTTGGCAAGAAAAGTTGGACGTGAAATTTACTCATGACGGGCCAGTGAAAATAGCATGTGAATTCTGACGGCGTCACGCTTTAACTTGATCGAGGGCGTCACGGCTTAAATCATAAGGGGACGGCGTCACGTTCATGGTTAGACGGCGTCAAGCCTTGATAAGCCAGAATGGATTTTTGAAGAGCTAAAGAGGGACGGCGTCAAGAAGGTCATCCGGGAACCCTAAAAGCGGCGAGGTGACGGCGTCACACTCCATAAGGTGACGCCGTCAGATCCAAAAATCTATATATAGTTTTCTAATTTTTTGTCATTAGAGAGAGCTTAGTGTGTGGAATTTTGGGAGAAAACCCTAAGACGATTTTAGCTACTTTTTCAGGGCTTTTTGCCTTGAGATCTTCCATGTTTCATTGAAAGATAAGTTATCAATTAATCATTCAATATGTCTATGTGTTGTTTGATTCTATCTTATTCTTGTCTTTTGTTTAACATGTTAGGCTAAATTTATCTTGTGTTTGCTTAGATCTAATGAAACCTAGCTATTGATTATTGGTTGTTAGTGTGTTGTTAGTTGTATGGGATGATTGTTTATCTATGTTAGGCTTAAGAAAACTGGCTAACTTCCTATTCGGTAACTTGCTTGAACGTCTTAAGAAACATGAACCAAACGCGTACTAAAGGTTTTTATGGTTGTATTTAATGCACAAGCGAATTCTAGTGATCCCATGTTAGGAGCTTCCTAGCCGGCTCGACATAGGAGTGAAGTAGGAGCTTGTAGAGTTGGGGAAGTAAGTACGCCACCCCACGAATGGTATTAAGGAATACACCCGTCATCCACGCGACTAATACACACTAATTAACCGGTAAAAGATAGTTAGGGAGTAAGGAAATCTAAGTAAACACATTTCTCTACACATAAGTTTCTCACCACATTTCATTTTTGTTATTTTATTTTATTTGCATCCGTAGTAATTTTGGGTTAGTTGACTAGCAACTAATTCCGCCCACTCCTTCAAACCCGAGATTTTACTTGCTTTCATAAAAACTATAAAAACATAAAAAAGAATCTTCCTCAACCCTTAGACCTAATTAGAGTAGCCTTTCATACCTAACGAACACTATTCCCTGTGGAGAACGATCAATCCCCCGTACTTACCACTACACTATACTACATCGGTCAGGTACACTGCCTGGTGGGGTTGTAAGCCTCTTGAGATCCCTCGAGAGGTAAAACCTGTTGTAAGGTTACAAAACCACGCAATCACAACACCATGTTGATTAGGCAAACGTTGTTTAATTCTTCTCAAATGTCTTCTCCTCAACAAACTACCAAGGTACATATCATCTTCAATTACTTTCTTCTATTGTTGAGTGTTGCTAATATTTATGTTGACAAAATACGTATGTACCTTTAATAAAATACGTGACACAAACTTTTTATAGTGCATCTTATGGTAGTGCCAATCTACATGTCTCATAGAAATCATAACATATGATTGACCATGACTAAAATAATTACTTATGCAGGTTATGAAAGGAAGCTCGATTTTACCACGATATTTATCACAAAAGCCCGAAACAATTCAAGAAAAGACAAGTAGGATGAGGAATTTGGAAAGCATGAAAGAGAGAAGTAGTAGAAGAAAAAATTCCATGAAATTAGGGAAGAACTATAGCGGTGCACCATTAATCATTGAAGGATGTGCTGTAAATTTTGTAAATTTATGTTTTATGATGTGCTGTAAATTTTGTAATTATACTTCATCTAGCTATTTGTTTATTTCAATTCATGAAACATGTTTGTGGAAAACTAGAAGGGGGGGTTAAATAGTTTTACTGGTTTTTAAGTTCTTTTAGTTCTTTTAAAACCTCTTAAAAACTTTACTATTGGAAACCTTTGATTCAAGTCTTATGTGCAATCAATCAACACCAATATGAACTACACACTAAACTAACTAATTATAAGTAATGAAAGTAAAGAGAAGAGATGGAAAGATCAAACCGGGACAAAAGGATTTATAGTGGTTCGGCTACGAAGCTCTTCTTCGCCCTACTCCACTCCCCGAGTACCACACTCGAGAGTTTCAAGCACTATGTCAAAAACCTCCCTTTAGGCGGAGAAAACCGTACACGTCGCTTAACTTGTTTTCTAACACTAAGCTAGATGTCGAGTGCTAATCTTAGCTAGCACCAATCTACCACGATCTACCCGATCCTTTCAACTTCACTCACTCAACACACAAGACACAAGAGATCTCCAAAATCTCACAAGATCACAATGATCAACTCTCTCAACTCACTCTAACCTATCTAACATAGATCTTCTTGATCAATCACACAAGCCCAATGGCTTCAAGAGATATTCAATATCTCTATAAGATCTCTATGATCTTCACTCACACTCTCACAAAAGAAAAAGAATCTTGATGTATGCTATGATACAACAAGTGTGTAACAAATGTTACAAGTATCCTAACTACTACTACAACTCTTGTATCTTCTTGGATACCTTGAGTTCTTCTCTTGCAAATGAAGAGGATCACTTGAATGGATGATTAGATCACTCTTGAACAAAAGAAAACCTAACTAAATGATCAAGAAGAGAGGATGTGAAGAGAGTATTAAACTCAGAAAGTTTTGTGTGAAAAAGGATGCCCAAAATCTGTGAAGTGGGCTGGTATTTATAGGCAGAAAAAATTTGGCCGTTATAAAGGGACGGCTCCACTAAATCACACACGGCTCCACTAAATTTAGTGGAACCGTGGAGCCGTGTCAGACAAAAACACTCCTCTTTTTTTCTTTTCTGGTGAAAACTTATTTGGGGAAGTTTGGAGCTGATTTTGGGGGGAAAATAGCTGTTATGTACTTTAAACTTATTTTTCCATTAAAACATTTCTTAATTATTCAAAAATAATTTGTAAAGTATATTTTTGAAAGAAATGTTTTGTCACATAAAAATGTGAAGTCTTAAGCACAAATTCATTTCTTTGATCATTAGTCAAGTTATAAATTTGTTCTAGAGTGATTTGCGTAGAAACGGGATCTTCCGATTAAAAACTTGTCTACGTTAATTTTAACGTTACGTGTTTTCACATTTTGTCATCCTCAAAATGTGAAGTTATCGAAAGATAGAAATAACGTTTTTAGAATATTATTTGCATCAACAATCTCCCCCTTTTTGATGATGACAAAACATAAACTCATTGTAAGTTAAAATTAGTTTTAAAAAGTTTTTAATGAGTTTACTCCCATTTCTCCCCTTTTTGTCGAAGCAAAAAGGTTGCTAAGGCTCCCCCTTGATGTATACTCCTCCTCATTTGGAGGACACCAAAGAATCGAGCAATGAATCGTGCTACAAAACAAGGTTAGATAACAAGTATACAAAATCTAACATGTAGCACTCATGACAAATATCCAACCACAAAAATGACTAAGTAGCCAAGCCCCCAAAAGGAAAACAACCACATAAAAGAAAACATCCATTCATAAAAAAAAACAAGTGTCATACATATGTATGACTACATAATAAGCATAAAATTGGACAACAAGAAGCATAAATCCCTAATGACTAGAGGCAAGCTTCATTTCCAAGAGGGGTCCTAAAGGTTTATTGTTGAAAAACTAAACATAAACATGTTTAGTTTTGTGGGCTAGGAGGTGGTGGTGATGGTGACATGATTGGGGGTGGTGGTGGTGTCAAGAGATGCTCCACATAGGAGAACATGAAGTGAATCTCATCTCTCAAGGAGAAGATGAGGTTGCGGTTATGAAGGCAACATAGGCAATTAGCACTATCTAAATCATAGGGATGAGGTTGGATAGGTTGACCCATGATTGGGGAAGGAGGTGGTGGTGAGTTTGTTGGTGATGGGGTTGGCATGGCATAATCCAATGGAGTGATTGGTGATAGGGTGTAGTCCATGGATGATGGCATGGTGTTGAGAGAGGGAGATGATGAAGATGTTGTGTAAGTAGAGGATGTTTTGGAGGGTTATTTAGGTGGTGATGGTGAGTTGGGAGTAGATTGGGAAGGTGGTTTCATGGCTTCATCATCTTTTGTAAGATCCACAAAGAGAGGTTTGGTGGGTGGTCTTATGGTTATCCTAGGTTTCTTTGAGATGTGAGTTGTGGATCCTTGGGTGGAAGACATGGTGTGATGTGAGTTTGAAGATGAAGTGCAAGATAAGCTTGCAAAGGTGAAGCCTTATATAGGCAAGATGGGTGAAATTTGAATTAAAGTGTATGAGAGTGTCCTATGGTGTGGCAAGGGAATCTTAGGGTGTATGTGAGGTTGCAAAATTTGCAGGTTTGAGGTTAGGGTTGCAGGGATTTAGGAGAACAATGAAAATCCGTCAAACAGGGGCACGGTACCTCTAAATACTTCACGGTACCATTAAATTTAATTATACCGTGGCCTATTTAACGGTACCGTGACACTGTAGTCATGAATTTTCCTGTTCAGGCTAGTTCAGGGCAGCTAGGGGGGATATTTTCTAGGGGAACTAGTTCCTGGAAATGATAGTGCCTCAAATCACTAAAGATTTACTTGCCTAATATGTCCCATATTAAGCTACCTCTAGCATATAAAGATCATCATGTAATTTGCCAAGATAATCATAAGCATGCAAGCATAATGGACAAAATAAGCTATCATCCAAATATCACATAAGATATTCATGCAAGGTGATAGATTAAGTATTAAGCATGTAATAGTATTAATCTACTATAGATAAATCCTAATAGTAATACTAATCCCTCCCTATTATAATAGTTCTAATAGTTCCATTGACTTGAGCATATCCTCATTCATCATCACTTGATGAAACATCATAGCAAGATACCGTATCATCATCATGGTTCTCTTGAGATAATGCACATTCCCAGTACAGTGAGGTGTAGGTGTTTTGGGTTAGAGGAGCCATGGTAGGTTCAACAAGGAGGTATCTATAGTTTTGGAGGTGAGGGAACTTGTTTATGACAAAACTATAAAGACGAGTCAACAATATGCCATAGGGTATCACCTTATTTAGTCGACCCTTGACACTGACAATTCTCTTTGCCAGAAAGTAAGCGAGATTGTAGGGTTGCTCGGTGACTAGACAATACAGCATATGAGCACAACACGCCAGAAGTTGCTCACGGTTGTGAGGAAGACAGAAGACATTTTCACGGATAACTTCTATCCATCTACGTAGATGTGGATGAATTTCATCAACATAGATTTTGAGTGGATCTAAGTCTTACTCATGAGACTCACGGAACTCAACTTCACCGTTTTCTTTAAGAAAACCATGAACTTTTTGAGGAAGACGAATGTGCTCTTTAATCGCACATGGAGTGGAAATGAGGGTATTGTAAGGACCAGACTCGATTTGGTGACTTGTGAGGGCTTTGAGAGACCAACTTTCCGTGTATGAACATTGTCCATAGTTCGGAAGTTCAAGAATGTTGACAAATTGGTCAAGAGTGAGTGAGATTTCTTGGTTTTGTATGACGAATTGGAGAGACAAAGTTTGATCCTCATTATATACGAGTTTAACTTGTCTATAGAACTCAAGGACAAATCGAGGACATATTAGATCATTAATCCAAAATAAGCAATCGAATCCGATTTCTTGAAACATGGTTTGAATATGATCATGATTGAGAAAGGATGGTTCGACAATTCGTCCTTCGTGGAAGAGACGAGACTCAAGGTGACGGAAGCTTTTTATATGAAAAAGTGGGGTGTTTGGTTCAAGTGAAGGTTTGGGAATATATTCGGCTGTTAGTTCATGATCATAATCAAACATGTGAAATCCCTTGTTACATATGAAAAATTTATCAAGGATTAACAATGATAATGTTTCATTTAAGGATATGTGCCTAGTGTGTGCCTATATGCAAACTATGTGGAGGTGCGGTAATCTCGACTCTAAGACAAAACTAATGAGATTACCCAAATGCTCCTAACTTTACTTTTGCTCAAGCAAATATGTCGAAGAATACATATTAGTTATGTAATTCGATCAATATTTGTGAGATCATGTATGCATGCAAAAAAATGTTTTTAGTTTGCATCAACAATGCACGGAAAAGGTTTCATGATCCTAGATTCGTGAAGTTTTGCAAAAGCAATGAAATTGGGGTGTTTGGTGACTTAAAAGTGTTGATGCCAAAATGTAGTGATTCCTCTTAAAACTAATTGCTCAAATGCAAAAGTTTGGACTTAAAGTATAAGAGTTTGTGCAAATCCTAAGTTAAGGGAATCATGAAAGTAATACATTGTCTAAATTTATTCCTAATTGAAAAGCCCCAATTCAATTTTTATGCATGAACAAACCATAGACTCAAGATTAAGAAAAATTAGAGTAAAATGACTTACAAGTCATGTTGAAGATGTAAAAGTAGTTGGTAATCTTGAGATTCAATGACTTGATTATGATCTTGAAGGAGTGTAATTGAGTTTTGGGTTGTGAGGTTTGGTTTTGACAGCTGTTACAGGAGTTGGGAAAGTTTGGGATGTATAATGTGGGAAAGGAGGACAGAAAAACGGGATGTATCAGATACACGGTACCACGGTACCACTAATGTTTAGTGGTGCCGTGCCACTTTAGTGGAGCCGTCTGTGTCTGAGACCCATTTTTGTTCTGTTTTGACTCTTGACTGATTCATCTTACTTATTTAGTAAGACTTTTTGACGCGAGGAAAGAGTTTATACCTAATAAACTCTTCTAACGAGGACGACTAAGCGTAATGACAAGAGATAACCTTGGTATTTCCGGGGAAATACAAAAGTGGTTATTGGAGGAAAGTGAGGATTGACTTTCATATTTCCCGTGAAATATGTAGAAGTCATGAGACAAGACATAGAGGATGACTACAATATTTCCAGTGAAATACTTAATCAGTCATGAGTGGAATGAGATGGATGACTCGTGGAGTTATGATGCGAGATGAGAGAAATGACTTCAATATTTCCAGTGAAATATTAAAAAGTCATATGATGAGACGTACGGAATGACTTAATATTTCCAGAGAAATATTTAGAAGTCATGAGACGAGATTCAAGGAATGACTTAACATTTCCAGTGAAATGCTCAACAGTCATGAGATGAGGCGTAAGGAATGACTTAATATTTCCAGTGAGATATTTAGAAATCATGAGATGAACGAGAAAGATGACTTAAAAAGTCACGAAGCGAGACGTAAGGAATGACTTAAATATTTCAAGTGAAATATTTGAGTGGTCATAAGAAGGATGAGAGGAGTGACTTAATATTTCTGGTGAAATATTGAGCAAGTTACGAGATAGGACGTAAGGGATGACTTTAATATTTCTAGTGAAATATTGAAATAGTCATGAGTGGGATGAGAAGGATGACTTAAATAGTCATAAGATGAGACGTGAGAAATGACTTCAATATTTTCAGTGAAATATTTAGAAAGTCATGAGATGAGATATGAGAGATGACTTTAATATCTCTGAAGAAATATTCAAATAGTCATAAGAAGGGTGTGAAGAACGTATTGGTTAGGATATCGACGATGTTGTCCTTTAAGAAAAACTTTTCCAAGAAAAGATTTCTCTTTTGACATCATCGCGACGGAGGAGATGACGTACTTCGATAAGCTTCGTACATGAGCAATCCACGGGGTTCTCGGTCAAGTCTATTTGCACCTCGGTTGTCACTCTTCACAGGAGTGTTGTTGAGATGGACGTCTCATTTGATTAGAGCTTGTCTCATCTATAGTGCTTGCTGTCATGCCTTTCCGGCGCTTACGTATTCGGCTTCGGTAGTGGAGATAGCAAGAGTGATTTGTTTCTTGGAGAACCAAGAAGTTTGACAGCAACCTATGAGGGTACAAACATCACTCTCTCTTTATCAATCCACATTCTCTCCCGCATTACCAAAGTTGGTATAGACAATAATTTCTACACCAATCTCCATGAGATATCATAATCTCAAGTGTATAGTGCCATTAATGCATCAGACGATACATCAAACGCTTTTAGTTAAGAAGTTTTGGGATCCTTCTAACAAGCGGGCACAAAGCCAGACACTAGACATAGTGTCGGGCCTACTTGCCGTTAGGTAATCTACATTACCTTTCATGCCCCTAACCTAGTACTATCCGCGTACTCACCTTCATCGTCTCTCGTGAGATTCGTCTCCGCCGACATGGGCGTTAGTATTGATTAGGTTTTTTTTGGCTAGTATCTTATATATATATATAAATATATTATATATAATATATAATATATATAAAATAATATATATATATATTATATATATATATAATATATATATATATATATATATAATATATACTTTAGTATACTTAAATGGATGCTATCTTCAAGTGATATAGTGCGAGGGCTAGGGAAGAAACTTGATTCCCTCATCATGCTCATCTCAAACTTGTCACGCATGATCTTTGAGCGATCATTGTACATTTCTGGACAAGTTGAGTATGCCATAATTGTCTTTGACAAATATTTGAGACATGATGAAATGTTAATTTCGTTTCTTTGTGATAGTGCCTACTATGTTAGATTCAAATGACACTACATGCTTAGCATTTCTACTAACAAAGGGTGTTTTAAGAAAGCGTACCTTAGCCTGAGGTGTTGCCCTTAAAACTAGAAGACTAGACTACCTTTGTTGAGAGCTAAGCAAAGATTGGACAAGACTTGACATTGCGACACAAGATTGTTGCAATCACTAATCAAACTCCATTTTTTGGACTTCAAGTTTATTTACAAACATGTTTATCTAGCAAAACAGAAGTTCAAACATCTGGTCCCCAATATCTCATGGGTCCAAAGTTGTTAGTGTTAAACATCCTACGCATTTGTTGCATTTGTTTAGGACGTGAGAATGGAGGACACATTTCCCATGGTAAGTAACTTTGTGATTGAAGGTTATTCCAAGTTTCGGGGAAGTTACTTGGATAACTTTGTCTTCTAAAGTTACCTCTCGGTAGAGAAGTTCTTGACCGAGGTTTGGGAGAATTCGTTTTTCTAGGTGGAGGAGTCTTTGACCTAGTGTCAGGCTTTACAAATCCAAGTTCGGGAGTTGACAAGGGTTTGTAAAAGCTTTTGACTTCCTCTATGCTAGCAATAGGTACTTTAGTACCATTTACAACTATGTGACTTGGTTTAGGACTTATGTTATTTTTTAAAATTGACCATGATCTGAATTCAGCACCAGACGGTACCACTAATTTTAGTGGTGCCGTCTATACCTTTAGTGGTGCCGTCTCCTTCAGACTCAGACACTTCCGGCATTACAAATTTTACTTGTTTAGTACTACTTGTTGAAGCCTGATTTGGGTCAAATCCTAAACCCGCACGGTCATGTTCATTATACCTAATGTTTTCAAGCATATCATTAAGTGCCTTTGTTCCTTCTTCAAACTTAATGATTCTCAAAGCATTTTCTTTGAGTTTCTCATTTTCTTCTTGAAGACTTATGCATGACCTACATTCTACGTCTACTTCTTTATTATTCTCAAGTCTTTTGACTTGATCCTTAAGTTCTAACACTTGCAATTCAAGTTCATGTAATTTTAATTTTAATGTTTTGTTTCTACCTAAAATTTTAGAACTAACCTCGCATAGTTTATTATATTTGTCATGTAATCTATTGTCATCTATTGACAAATTATCATCACTATAATAAGAAGAGTCGGAATGTACCTCATTAGAAGCTTGAGCCATTAGGCACGTTTCATCGTTGGGCTTCTTCTCTTCTTCTTCACCACTATCACTCCAAGAGCCTCCAATGAAAGCTCTTTGGTTGTTGATTTTTGGTGGTTTGGGACATTCTCCTATGAGATGATTAGGATCTCCGCATCTAAAGCATTTCCTATCACTTGTCCCTTTCCTTTCATCTCGATTCTTTTGGAATGACCTCTTTTCATCGCGAGGTTGTCTAGGAAATCTACCTTTCCTCCTAAAGAACTTTCTAAAGTTTCTAACGGCTAGTGCATACTCTTCATCTTCACTATCAGAACTCGAACATTCCTCATCACTAGGATCCTTCTTGGCTTTCAATGCTAGAGATCTAACTCTCTCGCTTTTGCCTTTGACTATATCGGAGTCCTTCTTGATTATCAACTCGTGTACTTTTAAGTTTCCTATTAGTTCATCGAGTGACAATGTCGCCAAGTCCTTTGACTCTTCAATGGCGGTGACCTTTGCTCTCTATTTAGGATGTAGAGCCCTAAGAGACTTCCTAACATAATTCTTGCTAGAGTAACCTTCATCAAGAGCTTTAAGACTAGTGATAATAGTATTAAATCTAGCAAAAGCATTATCTATTGACTCATTTTCCGAAATGGAAAATTGTTCATATTATTGAACAAGAATATCTATCTTGTTCTCTTTGACTTGGTGATTATGTTGGTGAGTGACTAACAAAGTTTTTCAAATATCTTTTGCCGTATTACACATAAAAATTATTTCAAATTCCTTTTTAGGCAAAGCATTGTAAATCATCATTTTAGCCTCATTATTTTTGGCTAGTTTTCTTTTAAGTTCGTCACTTTGTTTATCATAAGGAACTAATTCATCCTTTCTAGTTTCCGGATTCTTTTGAATCGGTTAAAAGTCACCCTTGGTAATAACATGCCAAAGATCAACGTCTTTTGATTTTACATACGTTTCGAGTCTTATTTTCCAATAGATAAAACAATCGGTTTCAAAAAATGGTGGTCTTTGCATAGATTGCCATTCTAGATATTTGTCGGAATTCATTGATCGATTCAAGTTTTAAAATACAATTTACTTTAAAATCTTGACTGACGTGGCTACTGATACCAATTGTGGAAAACTAGAAGAGGGGGGGGGGGGATTGAATAGTTTTACCAGTTTTTAAGTTCTTTTAGTTCTTTTAAAACCTCTTAAAAACTTTACTATTGGAAACCTTTTGAATTTATAAGTTGCACGTTGTTGTAGATTTTAGACTCGCCATCATGCTAACAACTCAACAAATTATTAAAACAATACCCAGTCAACAATAAAATACAATTCATGTAACGCACGAGTTCTCCAAGACTCAGTTACAAAATGTACAAAAGTAAAATAATTACGTTAGATACAAGTGGGGTCAAATATGGTTAAAGATGTAACGTAAATTGGAAGAACAATTATGAGTTAAAGGGAAAGGAATATAATCAATATATATGATGATCGAAAGGCTGATATGGGAAATGATTGCATCTCATATCCAACTTATTTCTTTTCTTTTTTTTTACTTTTGATTCTATTCATTTATTTTCAAATTTATTACTGTATTAATATAACGTTTAAAACATAATTTCGTACTTGAATTGAAAAAAGAAAAAGTAATGTAGTTTATTTGTTTTTGAAGGTCAAATATACATGATTCCTGCAAGTGACCAAAGGAAAGTGATTAGCACAATTATAAATTTGATTGGGACAATCAATTTACAAATAATTAAAGTAATTTATATTTACAGCACAACTGTTTTATGCATATTTTTCATAGCGTTCTATTCCGTAACCGAATAATTACAAGAGTTCGTGGGTTTACCCTACAGAAGAGTCATTAAGCACCGCTACGATCTAAGACTTACTCAACGGAACCCGGCCGGTCGGAACTTAGGTTGCCCCTAACTTCTTAAGCATTTCCTTTTAGAGGGTGATCCTATGATCAATTCTCACGCAAGATAGTGATAGTCCTATGGTCAATTCTTACCACTACTCGCAACCTATTTCACTAGGGTCCTATGATCAATTCTCCTAGTTTCCTAGATACAACCAACTATCCATTCTACCAAAACAAGGGTGTCCTAGAATAAGCAAAGAAAGCATACACATAAAGCGATATGAAAACGAGAAAACTACATTATAACAATAACAATTTCATAACTAGGCTAACATGTGAAATGATTAGCCAAACATACAGTAAATAGTAAACTGCAAAAATCATCTCCGGTGGTTTGTGTAATTTCGCAAGAATCATCCCTATCTCAAACGTTTAGCATTAAACATCCCCAAGTCTACAAACGTTTAGCATTAATCATCCCTGAGCACTAACGTCGTTAGTTTTACCAGTTAAGTGTTAAAATAATATTTTCCCGTTAGTCCCTCCGTTAATATTTTTTGCACCATTAGTCCTTATTTTTTAAAATGAATTAAAAAGGGCAGCAAAAATAATATTCGTCCGTTTTTTTACGTTTTCGTCTGTTTTTATACGTTTTCGTCCATTTTTTTACACGTTTTCGTCCGTTTTTACACGTTTTCGTCAGTATTTACACGTTTTCATCCGTTTTTACACGTTTTCATCCGTATTTACACGTTTTCGTCCGTTTTTACACGTTTTCATCAGTATTTACACGTTTTCATCAGTATTTACACGTTTTCATCTGTTTTTACACGTTTTCATCAGTATTTACACGTTTTCGTCCGTTTTTACACGTTTTCGTCCATTTTTACACGTTTTCATCCGTTTTTACACGTTTTCATCCGTATTTACACGTTTTCGTCCGTATTTACACGTTTTCATCAGTATTTACACGTTTTCATCCGTTTTTACACGTTTTCATCCGTTTTTTACACGTTTTCGTCCATTTTTACACGTTTTCGTCAGTATTTACACGTTTTCATCCGTTTTTACACGTTTTCGTCCGTATTTACACGTTTTCATCAGTATTTACACGTTTTCATCCCTTTTTACACGTTTTCGTCAGTATTTACACGTTTTCATCCGTTTTTACACGTTTTCATCCGTATTTACACGTTTTCGTCTGTTTTTACACGTTTTCATTCGTATTTACACGTTTTCGTCCGTATTTACATGTTTTCATCAGTATTTACATGTTTTCATCTGTTTTTACACGTTTTCGTCAGTATTTACACGTTTTCATCCGTTTTTACACGTTTTGATTCGTATTTACACGTTTTCGTCTGTTTTTTACACGTTTTCGTCCGTTTTTACACGTTTTTTTACCATTTTTACACATTTTTGACAATATTTACACGTTTTCGTCTGTTTTTACACGTTTTCGTCCATTTTTATTGATGAAAATGTATAAAAACGGATGAAAACGTGTAAAAAACGGATGAAAAACATGTAAATACTGATGAAAACGTGTAAATACGGATGAAAACGTGTAAATACTGATGAAAACGTGTAAATACGGACGAAAACATGTAAATACAGATGAAAACGTGTAAAAACGGACGAGAACGTGTAAATACGGATGAACACGTGTAATAACGGATGAACACGTGTAAATACTGACGAAAACGTGTAAAAGTGGACGAAAACGTGTAAAAACGGACGAAAACGTGTAAATATGGATGAAAACGTGTAAATACTGATGAAAACGTGTAAAAATGGACGAAAACGTGTAAAAACGAACGAAAATGTGTAAATACTGATGAAAACATGTAAAAACGGATGAAAACGTGTAAATACTGACGAAAACGTGTAAATACGGACGAAAACGTGTAAATACGGATGAAAACGTTTAAAAACGGACGAAAACGTGTAAATACTGATGAAAACGTGTAAATACGGATGAAAACGTGTAAAAACGGACGAAAACGTGTAAATACGAATGAAAACGTGTAAAAAACGGATGAAAACGTGTTTTTACTGATGAAAACGTGTAAAAATGGACGAAAACGTGTAAAAACAGACGAAAACGTGTAAATACTGATGAAAACGTGTAAAAACGGATGAAAACGTGTAAATACTGATGAAAACGTGTAAATACGGATGAAAACGTGTAAATACGGATGAAAACGTGTAAAAACGGACGAAAACGTGTAAATAAGGATGAAAACATGTAAAAACGGATGAAAACGTGTAAATACTGACGAAAACGTGTAAAAACGGACGAAAACGTGTAAAAAAAATGGACGAAAACGTATAAAAACAGACGAAAACGTAAAAAAAACGGACGAATATTAATTTTGCTGCCCTTTTTAATTCATTTTAAAAAATGAGAACTAACGGTGCAAAAAATATTAACGGAGGGACTAACGGGAAAATATTATTTTAACACTTAACTGGTAAAACTAACGACGTTAGTGCTCAGGGATGATTAATGCTAAACGTTTGTGGACTTGGGATGTTTAATGCTAAACGTTTGAGATAGGGATGATTCTTGCGAAATTACACAAACCACAGGGATGATTTTTGCAGTTTACTCAAACATACAGTAAATTATGCCAACAATGATGAATAAAACATGAATTGAATTGAACATATTGTTTGATACAAATTACTTGATGTAGAACTAATGAAGACGATGATTGCAAGTGAATTCTTCCATGAAAAATGATTTGAAACTGCTGGAAATTGCCCTGGAATGGTGCATTAATCGACCTTTATGAAAAAGGGGAAGAGAGATACTAAAAAATGATGAGTAAGGTCTGTATTTATAGGCCTCGACAAAGTTACGGCGTAACTTTAAGGTGAGTTACGTTGTAACTATTTTAGTAAATAAAATATTCTTAAGATTTGCAAAGTTACGCCGTACCCGTCTCGTAGTTTTATTTGCCTTCATAATTGAAACTTTCATGAACTTGTCCGTCTTTGACCCCTGAAGTAGCGCATGGTTTCATATCAAGGCCATATTCCTTTATAAGTATAATACTTATAAGATATGTACGTTTTCAGCCCCTCATCATTCTTGACATTTTTATACTTGGTCCTTGTGACATAATTAAACTTCATTTGGATTGTCACCTTTAGTTCCTGATCGTTCTTATTATTTTTATAACAAGTCCCTGTGATAATTAATTCTTCATATGGTTCGCCCAACTTTAGTCCTCCATCGTACTTGTTATTTTTATTTTTAGTACCTGGGTAATGAATAAAGTTCGTATCAATTTGCCGCTTTCAGCCCCTGGACTTCAACTCCTTTGTGCCCAAGACATAAGTTACGGCGTAAGTCCAATATAACTTACGCCGTAAGTCTTTGTCAACAAGGGGTCAAAAAATTCCAAGACATCTGAAACCAGCTCACACAACACATCAAACTCAGCACTTGTTGATTTGTATCTGAACGAAGATGCGAATGATTTTGAGGAAGAGGTTTGGAAAGTGCGACCAATGAGTCGGAACATAGCTAAGAAGAAAGCGACATCCTCCTCCGTTCGTTCTGAATCTTTAACTCCTACATGAGGTCTTATTGATGTTGTAGTCTATAAGTGGAAAAGCATAAACTCGGCTAGTTGGGGCAAAAATAAGGAACAACAGGATGAGTATATGATGTTGAAGGCCCAACAACTGAAAATCGAAGAAGCGAAGCGTGAGGCAGCGGAATTGAAAAGAGAAGAACTTGCAATCCAATTGGAAGCGGTTGAATTTGCACGACAAAAGAAAAAAGACAAAGGCATTTCTTCTATAATTCACGAATCGATCCGAATTTGCCTGAACTGCAACAACAAAATATCCACTATTGATTTTTAAAGTCTTTTGTTTTCAACTTTGACATTAAATTATATAATTTGTGTCATGTAATACTTGATGAAATTATACCAATGAAAATACAATCAAAACAAAATCCATTTATATATTTTGCATTAAGTATTACATAACACAAATAAATAATTTAAGGTCAAAGTTATAAAAAGATTATTTAGGGACGGAGGGAGTATTAGAGAGAAAAACTGAAAGAGTTAATTTCATAAATGGTCCCTGCGGTCTGTCGGGTTTAACGGGTTTAGTCCCTAAACTTTTTTTAACGGATCCAATCCCTGTGGTTGCGACCTGTAATGGGTTTGGTCCCTGAGACTAACTTTTGTTAGTTTTTTCCGTTAGCTAACGACCGTTCGCAACAAACATTTTCACCATTAGTCCTTTATGCTAACGACCGCTTATACTTAACTCAAAACTTATTTTTTGTTTTTATATATATATATTTTTTCTTTTACAAAGTTAAAAAAAAAAAAAAAAAAAAAAAATGGTTTTCTTATAATTTTTTTTCTTCTAAATGTCTTTAAAATTTATACCCGTTTTTATACACATTTTTATACACGTTTTCATACACACATTTTTATATACACAATTTTATATACATGTTTTTATACACTTTTTTATACACATAGCGTTTTTATAGACGTTTTTATACACATGTTTTTATACACACATTTATATACATATTTTTATACACATGTTTTTTATACACATGTTTTTATGCACATGCTTTTATACACACATTTTTATACACACATTTATACGCACATTTATACACACATTTTTATACACATTTATACACATATTTTTATACACGTTTTTATACACAAATTTTTATACTCGTGTATAAAAACGTGTATAAAAATGTGTATAAAAACATGTGTAAAAAACATGTATAAAAATATGTGTATAAATGTGTATAAAAACGTGTATAAAAAAGTGTGTATAAAAACGTGTATATAATATGTATATAAATGTGTGTATAAAAATGTATGTATAAAAACGTGTACAAAAACATGTGTATAAAAATGTGTATAAAAATATGTGTAAAAACATGTGTATAAAAATGTGTATAAAAATGTGTGTAAAAAAACATGTGTATAAAAATGTGTGTAAAAAATGTGTATAAAAATGTGTATAAAAACGTGTATATAAAAATGTGTGTATAAAAACCGTGTAATAAAATGTGTGTATAAAAAATGTATATATAAAAACGTATATAAAAATGTTTATAAAAACGTGTATAAATTTTGAAGATATTTAGAAAAAAAAATCATAAGAAAACCTTTTTTTTTAATTTAAAAAAATAAATAAATTAAAAAAAAAAAAATTGTTAAGTATAAACGGTCGT
This sequence comes from Artemisia tridentata subsp. tridentata, assembly GCA_021014915.2. NCBI lineage: Eukaryota > Viridiplantae > Streptophyta > Magnoliopsida > Asterales > Asteraceae > Artemisia > Artemisia tridentata. Next base: position 286,917,349 of record CP139503.1, read on the forward strand.
TAGTATAAAGGACTAACGGTGCAAATGTTTGTTACAAACGGTCGTTAAAGGACTAACGGTACAAATGTTAGTATAAAGGACTAACGGAAAAAACTAACGACAGTTAGTCTCAGGGACCACATTACGGGTCACAACCACATGGAATGAATCCATTAAAAAAAAGTTTAATGACTATACCTGTTAAACTCGAAAGAACACCCGGAACATTTATGAAATTAAATCAAACAGAAATGTAGTGGAGATTTATGACACTCTCTTTCCTTATTACAACTAGTCTTGTACTCTTTCTTTTTCGTATTCATGCTAGCATCTTTTACATACCGTTCTACAATGGCCTGTCTTCTATATTTCAAAAAATAAAACCCGCTCTTCACCTCAATAAATGTCTAACATTTGATTTTGAGTTTTAAATTTGAAAGGGCAGACGATTTCTAAAGAGGCAAATTCAACAAATAACTCAAAATAACGATTTTTGGGTTGGGGCAGTTGACTACCTGCCCATAGTGGCTCCGCCTCAAATAAAAAAGAAAATAATTTTGGAAGTACTATTTATTCTACTACTAAAATGTTTAGATTTAGTGAAGCACTTGTAATGTACGCCTTAATCACTTGTATACTCCCTCCGTCTCAATTTATTTGTCAGGAGAGAGAAAACACAAAGTTTAATAAAAGTGGGGTCATTTTAATTTTCAACCATTAAAATAGAATATTCTTCCACTAGATTTTCTAGTTTTTACTAAATAAGGAAAGTGGACAATTAATTTGAGACATTTATAAAAGGAAATATGAACAATTAAATTGAAACGGAGGGACTAATAGATAAGGATATCTGAATTTCCTAAGATCACGATAAAGATAGAGCAACATCATACGAACGCCATGTGGAAGTGGTGGGGACCAACTTGTCGTATTATAAAGCATGGGACACGTGGACCATCGAGAAAAGCCGAGTACAACGTAATCGCGTGCTTATGAATGGGATACGTGGATCCTGCTTCTCGTACCAGCCGCCTTGTACGGAACGGCTCAGATTTCCTTTTGACCATATAATTTGCTACCTTGTAGGTTAAGATGTTGCCCTAATTTGTCTTTTTGTCCATTTTTGTTTTCGAAGATCTTTATTTACCTTGTTTTTAGTGGGACCTATCTTATATTGTAATATTCCGTATGTTGCGGTTATATTGTTATAGGGATCTTCCTTATGGGTTAATCGTACAAATCGTGAAGTACACAGTATAATATCGCGATGCATACAGTGTAACCGCTTGATGCGTGCAATGATTCAAAACCCTCCCTATAGTAGATCCGGATAAACTGCCGCATACTAATAATAATACTTGCTGTTTATTTATTTATTTTCTAACAACGGATATGTTTGTTGAAATAAGCTGAAGTTGAGGCTAAATTTGGGGGTAGGACTCAGGTGGAGCTTATTATAAGCGGAAAGTTAAATCTTATTTTTTTATAAAATTGTTTTACAAATTATTTAGAGGTGTAGCTTATTAATGTAAATCGCATAAAAATACATCAAATTAAATTTTTATACATTTCTAGCTTTTGCGTAATACTCTATTATATTTCGAATGATATATAAGTAATTTGACTAGTTATACCCATAAGCTCGTTTTAATGAGCTTGGGTTTATCGACGCTGATGCCTTATTAAATCTTTCATAAATCTGTGTGATAAATAAAACTTATTTTATAAGCTAACTTATTTCAAAAGCTTAAACTTCTATAAGCTTTTATAAACCTCACATCAAACACAGAGAACATTGTTAGAGGGCTAGGTGTGTAAGGGACGAACAACACGTTAGTCGTCTGCCACCACCGTGCTAACTCATCACCCTCCCAATAACACACCAATAATTGAAGTACCCTCCCAAACAAAAAACATAATAGCACTTTATAGGTCCTAGAAAATACCTAATCACTCAAAAAAAGAAAAAGAAAAAGAATAGATAAAAAATGGTGGGTCATGATTCCACCGGCTATTTGCCAGATGGCGGACGAACGACGGCACCACTAATGGCGCCATTGTTGGTCATCAAAAGGACGAATAGCGTGTGATTTGGTTCCCATACCAGGCACTCTTAATGTAAAATACTCTCTCCGTTTCAAAATTATTGTCTATATTTCCTTTTCGAGATGTCTTGTTGGGAGATATCGAAGAACGACTTTCTGAATTGTATTAAACACTGAAATTACAAGGAAATTAGCTAATGGATGTAATCTGTCTTTTGTTGCTCTTATCCCTAACAAGTCTGACCCTCTTGGATTATCCGACTATCGCCCTATTAGCCTAATTGGATGTGTCTACAAAGTGATTTCCAAAATCCTCCCGACAAGGTTAGTTAAGGTGATCTCGTCGATTATTGGGCCTAACCAAACTGTATTTATTGCGGGTAGACAAATTTTAGAAGGTTGTTTAGTTGCCAATGAGCTAATCCGTATGGCGAATATTGAAAATCAAAATCTAATGATCTTCAAGGTTGATTTCGAGAAGGCTTTCGACAGTGTAAGCTGGAAGTTTCTTCAAGACGCCATGAGATAAATGGGATTCGGTGATAGATGGAGGAGATGGATTGATACTTGTCTTAGTTCAGCTTTGGTCTCTGTTCTTGTTAATGGCTCCCCCTCTAATGAATTCAAGATGGAGAGAGGTCTACGTCAAGGAGACCCCCTCCCATCATTTTTGTTTTTGCTAGTAGATGAGGCTCTTCAAATGGCAACTCTCGAAGCTTGTAATGCGGGCTTTTTCAAAGGTATTTCTTAGCTGAGGAAGGCACCAATATTTCCCTTTTACAATGCGCGGATGACACATTTTTCTTTGGGGAATGGTCAAGGCTAAATGCCCGTAATCTCATTCTCGTTTTCAAATGCTTCGAAAAAACATCTGGTGTAAAAATCAACTTGGGTAAAAGTAGAATTTTTGGAATTGGCATCCCTGATGTTGAAGTGCAAGAGATCGCTTCCTCGTTAGGTTGTCTTCAGGAAAGCGGATGATGTTGCTCCTTTTATGTACTTGGGGCTCCTAGTTAGGTTGTCTTCAGGAAAGTGGATGAGATTTTGTGTTGGTTGGAATGAGGTGAGAAATCGGTTTAGAAATAGGCTCAATGCATGGAAAGCTAAGACTCTCTCGTTCGGAGGTAGGCTCACTCTCGTCAAATCAATTCTTGGGAGCTTACCCCTATACTACTTTTCTCTTTTTAGAGCTCCTTGTAAGGTCATTAAACTCCTTGAATCCATTCGGTGCCATTTTTTTTGGGGCTTTAAAGACGAGCAATTAGGTATTTGTTGGGTTAAATGGAAAATCATTCTTTTGAGTTCAAATATGGGAGGTCTTGGTGTAGGTAGTCTCTTTGCAAAAATCTAGCCTCCTTAGCAAATAGAAATGGCGCTTGTAAGACCTTAAATCTATAACCTTATCACACAATATTGATACACAAAGATGGTGGCAAGAGATGTAGGTGTCGACTTTTAGAGAGAGAAACAAGAGAGATAAAAACAATAGAACTTTTATTAAAACACACACACTTACACACTCAAGCACACACTTACAAATGAGGCAAGGGTGCTTTTTTACTTAGGTTCATATGCCTCATGGGCTTCGCCATGGGCCTTGGATGGGCTTGGATTTGATTGGACTTTACATAAATGACTTAACATATAATACTAACCTATTAGATTAGTCCAATCCATGAGCTCATTAACTATTCTATTATATATTCTACGACACATTACAAAGTTATAAATAAGAGAATGACCATCACTTCTTTTCACATTTCTTTGATGCTAACAATCTCCCCCTAAGGGGTGGTCATTCGAATGATGCTCCACGTGATTAGGTCTTTCGTCTTCTGGGTCTTGAACTTTGTGTGTCGTCATAGAATAGTCTTGATTCTTTGTTCCTTCATGCTTTGTGATCTTTGAAGTAACATCTTTTGATCTTTCTTGCCTTTGATCAACAACTTCACATGATTGCAGTGTCGTCTTTTCCAACATACTCATACTTCTTGGTAAGACTTTTAACTTTATACTTATGTCTTCCTTAATTGATTCATGAACTTGTTCTTTACTTCTTGATTAGCTATTTGACTTTGACGTAACTCATTCACTTCTTTTTACATTTCTTTGATGCTAACAATCTCCCCTTAAGGGGTGGTCATTCGAATGATGCTCCACGGGATTAAATCTTTCATCTTCTGGGTCTTGAACTTTGTGTGTCGTCATAGAATAGTCTTGATTCTTTGTTCCTTCATGCTTTGTGATCTTTGAAGTAACATCTTTTGATCTTTCTTGCCTTTGATCAACATCTTCACTTGATTGCAGTGTCGTCTTTTCCAACATACTCATACTTCTTGGTAAGACTTTGAACTTTATACTTATGTCTTCCTTAATTGATTCATGAACTTGGTCTTTACTTCTTGATTAGCTATTTGACTTTGACGTAACTCATTGTCTTTAACTTGATCTCTTTGTCTAGAACGTTTTTTACTTGAGCTTGTTGAGGATGAACTTCATAAGTATGAGTATGTTGAGGTGAAGATGTTTGATATCTGAAATGATGGTGTACGGTCTTTCTCCAAGGGATTATCATTAGCACCTGTATAAAATGTTAGTTGAAATCATCAATCGATCATCGTGGACTTTTCTTAAAGATTGGACCACTACGATTGTTATACTGATTAATGTCTTGATTCCATTCACCTTGGTCGGGCACATCAACCGTCCGAATCCAGTTAGAGATAGTTATCATTACATAGGATAGATCCAAGTAACGACCCACGTCTTAAGGATTCAATTCATGAAAGGAATCTCCTTGGCGGGATTTCCGGCACTTACAGGTTTAGACTTTGAGAGAATTAACAGCATGGTGTGAAAACCCTCTCTAATCCTTACAAAGACTGTTCCCAAATTGGATACCCTCAAGAAGGCTTACAAAAAATATACCGAAGTATACCCACAATTTAGGTGAGCCGCTGAAGTATACCGAATTATCACTCCACGACTGTAGATCGTTTGAAACAAATAACCACCATCATGATGTATGTGGCAAGATCCGAAGATCTCATAAAGAATCTTGTACAACTTGTGTCCTTGTTTGGCGAACACAAGTGTATGCTATTGGAAGTGTATCCGAAGAGATCTTTTGATGAATCTCATGGCTCTAGACTCGATTAGTGCGTTTTGGTTTTAGTCATCGGAGGCATGGAGCAGACGGCCTCCTTTTTCAATATTAACACATCTCAGAGTGAGAGGTCGATAGATTATGCAAGGTTCTCTGTGAAAAATGAAACAAATATCTTTTAAGAGATACTTGAGTGGCTAGGAAGGGTTTGTAACATATTCACAATCACTTAAACACATAAAAGATGAGATTTGGCTGAATAGATTTAGAGAGAGAAAGAAAGAATGGGAACTCTAGAGAGAGAAATGTGAAGTTGTATTGAAATGAAGAAAGGTTCTAACCCGCTCCCTAGGTGAAGAAGGGTATTTATAGTTACTAACATAAGTACCCCAAGTGGGCTGTAGAGTGAGCTGACAGTGGGTAAAGACCCGACCCACTCCACAAATACTAATTGTAACTAAGCTAATAGTAATAATAATACTAATAATGACCAAAATGCCCCTACAATTTAAAAAAAATCTATTTAAAAGCTTATGTTTGTTCTGATATGAAACCGTTGTTGTGACATCTTTACCCTTGCCCGGTTGGGGTGTTACATAGTTAATGCTAACAAATACTCGGGGTGACCGAGTCTTTACATGAATATTTATATTCCTAACAATCTCCCCCTAAGGGAGGTCACCCCGGAAATAATATATTGAATTCTAGCATTCTATCAGGTGTTTGACTTCTTAGCTCGTAGTTCTTGATTCTTCAAAGTCTTGAAACTTCGTACTTTCAACAGTGAACCTTTTGATGACTGATCTTTTGTCTTGGATGATCTTTGAGGATTCTTCGAGGATAACATCCAATATATGTCTTCTAGTCATCTTGTTGCAGTATCGTCTCTGTGTGAAGTTGTGATCTTTGAGCATTCATTGAGATCATCAGCCACCGTAAATTTCCAAGCTCATCCGTTGTAATATTGCCTCCATGTGATATGTTGTGACCGTTGGACTCGCATGCTCACACTTTTATGAATCATGATAACTTTTATCAGAGTTGCGGAAGCTGTGTTGTAGGTCTTTTATCTATCTTAATGTCTTTGATAATGTATTGGAAGTGTGAGCATGGAGTGTGGATTGACACATCTCTATCGGAATCAGGAATCACCATCACCATCTTTATATGAATCTGAAATAAGACAGTTAGCAATAAAGTTGGAGAACGAATATGGCTTTGTCATTCGTTCGGTGTGGTCGGATTAACTTTCGGTTCTGTGAAGACCGACCTGCGATGAGGTGGAATCCCCTTTAAAGAAGATTCTCCTTGACAGGAATTTCTAGCTTGTAGTAATGAGTCTTCCAACAAATTATTGTCAGAGACATCATACTAAGCATGTTCTCATACCGGAACGTCTCAAAGCAGACAGCACGGTAGAGTGAATCAGTGAATTAAATATCCACTGATTGACGAGAAATTGATTAGAAAAATCACTCGCGTGTCACTGGATAAACATTTTGTGCAACACGACGAGGGTTTTATAAATTGAATCAAATTTCTGTCGTAAACACTTTTGTTTGAAAATTTTCACAATCAATGTGCTCGAAACTTAGTTGGTGAGCACATTGAAAGGTTTTCCAAAAGCATCCGTCAATCCATTTCCTGGAACAAGTTTGATTCAAATGTGAATCGCCCCATCGTTTCTTTCCAGTTGTCACAAGCTTGATCCATGACGGATCTCAAATGTCACCCACCGAGAGCTTGCTTGATGTTGGCTCAAGAAGGATTTCCATCTTCATTGTGAGTACTTTACGTATCACTCGGATGTTCTGGCAATACCACAAGGATAATGCGTAGGACTCTTCGTATATATTTTCTTTCTTTTCACGGTGTATGAAACAGCAAGCATATTGGAAGTGTGTCCTAATGAGATTTATTAATGATCTCTTAGCTCTAGACTCAATAGTGCGTTTTGATTTAGTGATCGGAGGCTGGAGAGGACTGGCACCTTTTCAATATCGTCTAACTCGGAGTGAGAGAGACGATAGTAATGTATTGATCTCCATGACAAGTGAAACAAGAGTCCTTTGAGGGACCTTGAGTGGCTAGGGAGGGTTGTGCAGCGTATCACTGGGTCCATGATACTTTGTCTTCAATGTCAGCAATCAACTAAGTGATTCTGACAGCATATGTATTGACCCGGTTTCTGCCTAAAGTGTTAGGAGGGCGTCTTTCTTTTCACCCTTTATCTTTACATTTCTTTTTCATTCTTCAACCCCTTCAGCGCTTACCAAGACTTCATTACTAACACCTTGTTGGGTTTATTCCAGTACTAGCTCCATCTCAGTCGGTTCTTTTCCCTTATTCACTTTTCTCCTTTTTTAATCATTCCTAAGGACTTCTATTCTAACTAGAGGATTGTCCCTGGGAAGATCCCTCCGGTTCTGGCTGGATCATGGGAACTAATACCTAACCTCACCATCCTTATAACTCCAGTACATAAAGTAAAATGGTCGGTCTTTGGTATTCTTTCACAATTGCCATCAAAATCATTTGCTCCCCCTCAATATGTGCATCGATATACGAAAGAGTTTAGCACATATGGGAGAGCCTACACTTGAGTCCAAAAGATCACATTTTTTTATCAGATTTTCATATTTAAATCATATTCTCTCCCCCGATCAAAACTTTTATATCGTTTGAGATTTGTGATCTCAATTGATTTTAAATATGTTTAGAAAATTTGGGAGAAAATGTTGTCAGGTTTAACATAAATTCTTATAATGGAACATTACGATGCTCCCCCTCAATCAATGAGGGAGAATGTTAGTGTCAGGTATGATTAGTTTGGAAGATTTTGAATTTAACAAAAATCATACACTGACACATAGCAACAAGTTTCATAAAATTCACTGCTTATTTGGTTCAAAGTAGCATGTTTTGATGATATATAATTTTGAAAATCATCACTCTCCCCCTCAATCGATGACTCGTCTTCTAATGGAATAGCTGTAGTCATTGATTGAGTGATAGATTTTTATGAAAAATTCAATTTTGATTGATATTCAAAAATCATGGTACCACCAAGTTTTCATACAACTACTTTCCTGAAGAATCATAGATTGGAAAGTAATTGCGAAGTAAAGAAGAGTTCTCTTCTTATACGAGAAATGATGCATTGAAACGTATATGAAATCGAAGAAACATGGATATAAAATAATCCATGCCCAGGTGAACATCACCCAGTTGGAGGAACAACCGTCTTTTTGGCTACATGCTTTCCCCATAATAATGCACGGGTTGCAGTCTGAAGTAACTGCAAGCCGATTAGACATGTTTTAACTAGTTAATATAACATCTGCTCGAGCTTCATTTAAAGACCCGTGTCATTATTGAATGAAGTTTCTAGGACCGTAAATGTTATCGATAAACAGAGGACATGCCTAGAAGAACTATTTTTGGTATTTTTTGTTTTTATGATTTTTAAGGTTTTTATAGGTTTTATATTTTTCTATTTTCTTTTTGTTTTAAGATATATACAAGTATATACAAGGATATGTGATGCAAATCCTTTACTCCTCCTTTTCTTCTTGAAGACACTTGAGTGTTTTAGGTGTCAAACTCTTCATGCCAAGTCGCAGGAGAATAAATTGGAACCGTTCTCTCGGAAGTGCCTTAGTGAAGATATCAGCCAACAGAAACTCCGTCCTCACGAAGTAGAGTTCAACAATCCCTTTCTCAACCTGTTCCCTTATGAAGTGATGCCTGATATCGATGTGCTTTGATCGGGAGTGTTGGACATTGTTGCAGCAAAGAGCGATAGCACTTTTGTTGTCACAATACAGAGGAATCTTGTTGTATGCAAAACCATAGTCCGATAGTTGTGATCTCATCCATAGGATTTGAGCACAGCATGTCGACATGGCAATGTATTCAGCCTCTATGGAAGATATAGATGTACTCATTTGCTTTTTAGAAGACCAACTAACCAGCTTTTCCCCCAAAAACTGAGCACCTCCCGAAGTACTTCGACGAGTATCTTGACACCCTGCATGGTCAGCATCTGCATAAGCCGTGAGTTCCATTGCGGTGTCCTTAGGATACCAGAGATCCATGTGAATAGTGCCTTGAAGATATCTGAAGACCCTTTTTACCGCTTCCATATGCTTTTTGGTGGGCTTGGATTGGTACCGAGCACACATATATACTGCGAACAAGAGATCTGGCCTACTGGCGGTGAGGTACATTAAGGATCCAATCATGCTTCTAAACTTGGTTTGATCAACCGGGATCCCAGAGAGGTCTTCATCCAACTTCGATCTCTCAACCATAGGAGTGTCAACAGGATCACTTGAATCAAATCCAAACTTCTTCAATATTTTGTATGCATATTTGGATTGATTAATGAAGATGCCTCCAGGACTTTGAGAAATTTGCAAACCTAAGAAGAACGAAATTTGTCCCATCATCGAACATTTGGAACTTAGAACTCATCTCTTTTGAAAACCGATCACATTCACTAGGATCAGAAGAGGCAAAGATAATGTCATCTACATATATCTAAACGTGAAGTAGATGTTTGCCCGACTTCCTGGTGAAAAGAGTAGGATCAACAACACCTTTGGAGAATCCGTTTGCCAGAAGAAACTTGGACAACGTATCATACCATGCCCCAGGTGCCTGCTTCAAGCCATAGACGGCCATCTTCAAGCAAAAGACATGAGTAGGATGATCAGGGTCCACAAATCCTTCAGGTTGACTCACATAGACTTCCTCTTTCTAGTCACCATTTAAGAATGTTGTCTTAACATCCATCTGGTAGACTATCATATTTTGACTGGCAGCATTAGCGAGGAAGATTCTGATGGCTTCAATTCGGGCAACCGGAGCAAATGATTCTTCAAAGTCTATGCCTTCCTCTTGTCTATACCTCTTTGCAACAAGCCGTGCCTTATTCTTCAGAACATCACCGTGCTCATCGAGTTTCACTTTGAAGATCCACTTCAGAGCAATAATCATTGCACACTTTGGAGGAGGCACTAATTCCCATACTTCAAGTCGATCAAATTCATGAATTTCATCTTGCATAGCATTAAACCAACAGTCTTTTGACATGGATTCTTTGAAGTCTTTTGGCTTGACTTTAGATAGTACGGAATTGAAGAAACACCATAGTGCATCAGTAGCAAGTTGCTTTCGCGTGGATACCGGACGGGAAGGATTACCATTGATGTTGTCAATTGGATGATCATTGGTCCATTTTCTGAGATGATCATGTAGTTGAGGGTATTGAACTGATGTTGCCGTGTTGTGATCTCCTGAAGAAGATGTATCAGTGGAAGACTCTGGAGCAAATACATTTTCAAATGGAACATCTTCAACAGGAGCAAAAGGATTCACGTCAAAAGAATTGTCTTCTGCAGAACCTTGTTGTACCAAAGAAGATTGAATATTTAATGATGAGGGTGATTGAATGGCAGATGGAGCATCTTGACTGATTGAGACAGATACCGATGGACCTTCTGAGTTTTGTGGAATTTGAGCATCAGCAACAGGAGGTACAGGTGGAGCTTCCGTTGTAGTATTAACCGTTGGTGGCTCAAAGTATTCGTCAAACATCGAATCAAATAACTTCTTCAACTCTTCACTGGTGAGAGGCACATAAGGAACTGCAAGCGTGAAATTCTGTACAAGACCTGAACTAATTGGTCCAGGTGTCAATAGATTAGGTGCGGGTCCAGAACCGGTTAGTTCAGGAGCCGTTTGCTCAGTCAGCTTATCATATGTCACGTGAATCGTTTCCATGATTTGTCGGGTTCTTTTGTTGTAGATTCTATATCCCTTGCGATCTGGTGCATACCCAATGAAGAACCCTACATCTGCTTTAGCCTTTAGCTTTCCCAAATCTTGACCGTCATTTGTCGGATAGCACAGAGCACCGAACACTTGAAGAAAGGAAAGATCTGGTTTCTTGCCATGTATCAGCTCGTAAGGAGTTTTGTTGTGAAGAGTGTGTATCAAGGAACAGTTTTGGGTGTAACACGCAGTAGCAATTGCTTCTGCCCAAAGAAACATCGGAGCCTTAGAATATATTAGCATAGTTCTTGTAGCTTCCACTAGAGTACGATTTCGTCTTTCAACAACGCCGTTTTGCTGAGGAGTGCGTGCAACACTTTTCTGATGAGTTATGCCAATACTTGCATAGAATTGACTGAGTTGTTGGTTAACAAACTCAGTTCCATTGTCCGTCCGGATGATTCTGATAGTTTTGTTCAGCCTTACTTGTAACTGCTTGATTAGTTTAATGATAACCTCTGGAGTTTCATCCTTGGTTCTCAAAAAATTTACCCATGTAAACCGAGAGTAGTCGTCGACCACCACAAGAACATATTTCTTTCCATTGATACTCTCACTCTCATTGGTCCGCATAGATCCATGTGAAGGGTGTGAAGAACTTCCATGATGGTATTGACAGTTTTGGGTTTATGAGTATGCTTCTTGCTTTTGCCTAGTTGACATGCAGAACACAGATGATCTTTCTCAAACTTTAATCTGGGCATGCCTTGTACAAGATCCTTGCGGGAAAGGTCATTTATGGTGCCGAAGTTTAAATGGTTTAAACGATGGTGCCAAAGCCAAGATTTAGTCTTTGAGGCCTTTGAAAGCAAGCAAATGGGAGAGGACCTCATCATTTCTTCAATAGAGATGGTGTATAAATTGGTGCCACGACTGCCTTTAAGTAGATCAACACCATCCAACTCTCTGACGAAACAAGTGTGTTTTCTGAAAGCAACTTCAAGATCAGAATCACTAAATTGCCCAACAGAAAACAAGTTATGTCCTAGTCCTTCCACATAGTATACCCGGGAAATTACACTGTCACCAAACACATAATCTCCGTACCCCATAATTGCCCCAAAATGGTCGTTCCCGAATCTAACTGCCCCGATAAACTTTTTCACGAAATTCTTGAGCCGTGAGCGATCCTCAGTCATATGTTTTGAGCAGCCTGAGTCCAAATACCAAAGGACGATTTGTACGACCTGCATTTGAAAACAGAAAATGATGGATAACTGAAAAATGTGGATCCCCACGTGCAGCTGGGGTCCGTTTGGTTAGCACACACAAATTCTGGAACTACAGGATTCACAGATGCTACTGTATTTGCGTTGGAAACTACACTAGAAATAGCAATTGACCTAGTAGCAGTGCATTGTATCACTAAAGGCAAAATTCGACCAGTTGGTTTCCATTCCTTAACCTTCACAACTTTATGGTTATTCAATCTAGTTAAGGGGCACTGATCTCCTAAAGTGAGTTTCCTTCCAGTGGGTCTCCATTGATACCCGACATTAGCAAATATTTTTCCTGTTGCTTTCCAAATTTCTTACTTATTTCAGTTTTCCTAACATTCTTAACTTGGGGTAGTGCAGGAGACATCAGAAATGACACAACACAATCATCATGATTACCAGAAATTAAACATTCATTACATGTTTTACAGACATAATTAGAATTCGAATTAATTAAAGTACTTCTAATACTAGAATCAACACGATTCATTCCATTCATTGCAAACTTATTGTTCCTAGGTTAGGCTTCTAATTTCTTCTCGTGACCACTCTTAGCCGGCGTAGTCCTATCTTTCCTTGCATTGTGTAACACCCCAACCCAGCAAGGGTAGAAGTATCACGTTAATGGCTTCATATCAGATCAAACAAAGCATACATTCAATAGTAATACAAAGATTCTCAAAGGTTACAAATGAAATACTGAATACACAAGGATACAAAGGAAACAAAAACTAAATACTAAGTCTGCAAATGCAATCCTTCTAATGATTTCTACTTCAGAATAACTATCAAGGTCTTCTAAGTCCAAAAGTCTCTTCACTCTTACCCAGCTTCCAACTAAAACCTGCCGCGGGAAAAGAAACGCGGCTGAGCTTAAAAAGCCCAGTGAACAGATATATAATAAACGGAAACGAAAGTAAACGGAAATGAACAGAAGTAGCATAATGAATAAGATATAAGTAAAGGTTTAAAGAGTAAAGGTTTAGGACAGTAATCCACCACGAGCCCATATCATAACATATCACATATCATATCATATCATATCTTCATAATCATATAGAGGGGAGACCTCTCAGATAATCAGATAATATGAGGGGTGTCCTCATTCTTCAAATGGAGTAGCTAGCTCCCGAACTTTGTGAAAGGAGTGGATTGCACCCATCCCCAGTCACCATATCATATCAAAACGAACTGTCCACGAACACGGACACGAACCTAGGATGCATCCATTCGCCCCCCGAACAAATCATATTGGCCATAATAAATCATATAGTGTGCATGCATATCATAATCAAAATGGGGACGGTGTACAACACTAGGGTAACGACTTGTGAAAGGATGATACCATCCATCAATATCATCAACAACTCAGAACGGACCGAACAGGATGCATCCATCGCCCAACAAATCGATTGGCCATAAATCAATAGTGTGCATGCATATCTATAAGGACGTGTAAATCATGGGTACACGCTAGTCATCAGGTGCATCACAGACACGGCCATGTTACCTTCATGGCTAGGAAACGAACTTGGCTCGGGTATCAAACTGGGGTCAAATGTCAAAGTCCAAATCAAAGCAAAGGTCCATGTAGTCATAGTCCAAATATCAAAGTCCAAATCACAGGGTTCATATCAAAAGGTTCAAAGTAAACATGGTCATATCGAACATCAAAGTCAAAATGAATCGAATAAACGAACCAAGGTGTAGGGGAACATAGCAATGGCTTAGGGAATCTTAAAATGAATCAGAATCGATGAGTCATGAGAAAGAAAACACCCTTACTGACAAAGGGTAGAATATCTGTACCTTATCCAAAGCAAACAAACAGGACAAGAAAAGTCACGAGATGATTATTCCCGCTTCACGGAACCTATACGAATTAATAATCAAGTATTACTTTAGGTTCATAAAATTTTAGTATGCTTTACATTTTTAGAAATTTTCTATTTCTAGCACGTTTTCTGATATAATAACGTTTAAGGTTAAAAATGCCAATTAAATAATTTTAGTCTTACAATGATAAATATTTTAGCTTAAGGTTTAATGTGACACCTTTAGTAACTTTAGGATTTAATGTGACTAAATGGTAAGGTATGGAGTGAAATGTGAAATTTAGAGAAAAAGCATAGGCTACTCTACTTTGTTGTACTGCCAACAGTCAAGACAACTCACTCCTTTGATTTCTTTTTGATTCGAATAGAAAGAATGGACAAGAAAAATCAACCATGCTACACATCTACTAACACGCTACTCTTATTATAATATTACACCCATGACTGTACAAGGACAAACCCATTTATTCTTTTGTTTCACTGTTTTGAAGATGGAACACAGGCAAAGGAAATTAAATGACCAAGCATGAAATCTTCCTAGCATAACCCACTCTTCATGCGTATTAAGATGTATGCAATATAAGTGGGCATGAATACGAGCTCAAGAAGGAAGGCACAACCCTCGAAACAGCTCGCGAGACATCACAAGCCACACATATACTTCACGACACAAATAAACTCGCGACACACTCTTGTTTTGTTTTATACCGAGCACAACCCATACACAACCATGCCTCGTTTATTTTCTTTTAGCTCGTAATGATTTGATATAACATATGCTTAAGTCGTGTAAGAGTGTATCCAACCAAATTCAATGAAAACAGCCCCTATACGTCGATGTGTAGCGTTATTTCATGTGAGTTTTTATTGGTCGAATACATGGTTAGTTCAACAAGTTGTGACCCCTTTTTGTTGTTGTTCGATGCAGAAAAAAAAGAACACAGGATGACATGTTGGTCCTTTAACTCGACACAACTCTAAACACACCCATGCATGGCTGTTTTGTTTTACCCTTGATCGACCCAACCCAGCATGTAAGCATACTCTATATTTTAGCTCAAAAGATTTAGTCTCATGCGTGTATAGAGGGTTTAACACGACCCAAAACAAAAAAAATATGAAGGTCGAATAAGATATGGGTCGACATATATGCAAGCTTTGCAATCGTTATTTGTGGATATAAATTATGATTTTATGTGAGTTTTGAATTAGTATACTCATACACGGTTCTATTTAACTCGATCCATATGATGTTCATTCAACTATTAAACGTATTTATAACAGTTTTTTTAACGAGAGGAATCGAACAAGGTTAGATATAATACCCTTGATGCGAAGATCCAAAGAGAAGGACAAATGGCCAAAGGAAACCCACGACCAAAACGCTCCTCGAGTCTGCTGTAGAACCACGACCACAGCTACCCTTTTCGAACCAGAATCACCAAGTATGGACATTACAAGCAAACCTCCCTTTTTCTTCCTTGTTTTTGGATCGACAGTGAAGGAAGGAATGTAGCAGCCGAGCTTTTTGTGTAAAGGTGATATTAGGGTTTTCGTATGGGAACAAATGGGGAAAAGTAATTAAAACCGAGGGTCAAAAGGGGGAGGGAGGTTTATTCGGCTCAATTGATGGCTGACAAAATCAACTTCCAGAATTTTGGGGTGTTTCCTTTTTAAATTTGTGATTATCTCTTCAAATAAAAGATTTCAAATACAAACTAATTAATTAAAGGTGTAATTGTATTATTTTCGGCTCACATGACATAGTTATGTGTAATATGTAATTTTTTTTTTTTTTTTTGTACATTTGTAGGATATTAAAATGTTGCCACAAAATTACCTTACTTCAATTGTTGCTCATAACCAAAGGTTTGGGATTAATTTGGCATTTTATGTAAGCTTTAATTAAATTTTAAAGTTTCAGGGGCAATTTGGTCATTTTGCATTCTTTTAAATTTTGGGTATTACAACTTCTTCCCCACTAAAAGAAAATTTCGTCCTCGAAATTTGAAGTCGCAAAGCTAAACGAAGTCGTAGCAAGTCGCAAAAGATCATCACAAACATTCTCGTGTCCGGGGCGGTCCTTCCAAAAAGATCTTCAGACCAAATAGTTTCTCATGACTCAAATCAAAACGAGTTGGGTTCAATTTCTCAAAAGGAGACAAATTAGGTTGATTCAGAACAAAAGGTCCATGCAACATAGAATGGACGATAGGTGAATCTTCAGAAAGCTCATATAGAATACGAACAAGATTTCAAATCGAATTAACTGTTTCAACAGTAGAGAGCTTCTACAAAGAGTTCAAAAGAGTTCAAGATTTATAACTGAGGTCAACGGAATGCAAAACGAGAGTCCAAAGTCATCCAGATATCTAGAGTACACGCATAGGTAGAATGAACTTAAAGTATCACTAATCACAAGCAATCCAACGGAGATCAAATTCTAAACTTCTTAGGTACTCCCCAGGATATCCTATGTCCACAATGAGCGCACGTTATATAGTGTAAGTATTATCACGTTGATCAGGCGTCATAATACTAGCACCACATAAATATGCCCTTATGATGGTCATACTTTATCTCATGTCGTAATCAAAACCACCTATCTTAGTCCACCTAGTACTTCTACAGTCTCGAGGTTAACAAAATCAAATGCCATCTTCAAGAGAGAAAACATAACTATTCGTAAGAGTATCAAAATCCCAGATTTCCTAGCAGAAGTGAGGTACGCCGTCACAAGCATCATATCTTTTACAACTCGCCAAAATCTCTCAAAGTAAAGCCATCATCGAACATATGAGAATGAACACGGAACTGAAATGCTTGTAGGGAACTTGAATCATAAGAGGATCTTTTAACGATATAACGAAACTTAAGAGGGTCAACGGAAACAAAAGTTAGTCGTCAAGAACTTCGGCCTTCATAGAATCAATTCTTCCAAGCATAAAGGGTCTGTTTCAAATTTTCGTTCGTTCAGCACATCCAATGTCATCAACACCCCAACCCGGCAAGGGTAGAAGTGTCACGCAAATGGTGACATATCAAGGCAAGCATAACATACGACTTACATAATACAAATGGTTTACAAAGTTTACAAAGGAAAATATACCAAATCTACGTGGTCATACATAAATGAATACTAAAACTAAGGTATCGTCTTCAAAAGCTAATCTCTCATCCCAAAGCAAACCCAAGCTCCTGGCTTCCTACTAAAAACCTGCCGCAGGAAAAGAAATGCGGCTGAGCTTAAAAAGCCCAGTGAACAGATATATATAATAAACGGAAACCAAAATCAAATGGAAATGAACAGACATATCATAATGAATGAGATATAGGAAAAAGGAAATAAAGAGTAAGGTTTATGACAGTCATCCACCACGAGCCCATATCATAACATATCACATATCATATCATATCTTCATAATCATATAGAGGGGAGACCTCTCAGATAATCAGATAATATGAGGGGTGTCCTCATTCTTCAAATGGAGTAGCTAGCTCCCATATTTTGTGAAAGGAGTGGATTGCACCCAGCCCCAGTCACCATATCATATCATATCAAAACATATCATATCAGAACATATCTAGGATGCATCCATACGCCCCCCAAACAAATCATATTGGCCATAAACAAATCATAGTGAGCTCATATCATATCATAATGGGGACGGTGTACAACATCACTCGAGTACACTAGAGTCATGCCACTGGTGCATCAATGACATGGCCATGTTACCTTCATGGCTAGGAAACATATTTGGCTCGGGTATCAAACTGGGGTCAAGGTCAAAGGTCATAGGTTAATATCATAATCAGAGTGTCACATCGGAAAGGTCATATCAGAAGGTTCATATCAGAAGATCAATTATCCCAGGTCAATATCCAAAAGGGTCAAAGTATCAGATGGTCAAATCTTCAAAAGGTTCAATATCAAAAGTATTTTTCAAAAGGTTTTCTCTTAAGGTTCATTTAAAACAATCCTTCAAAATAGTTTTCATAAATGGTCTTTCAAATAGTTTTCATAAAACGATCTTCAAAAATATTTTTCTTAAAGTCAATATATCATGTTTGAAAAACCCTTTCAAAATACTTTACTTAAAACATTTCCATCTCATATCAAAAAGGTCTTCATATCATAGGTCCAAAATCAGAGATCAAGGGTCGAAGCAAAGGTGTCATAGCAAAGGATCGTAACAGGGTATCAAATCAGAGATTTAACAGATCGGAGAAGAATCATAGAAAACCTTACAGAGAAGGTCAGAATATCTATACCTTATGACGAAAACACAAACAGAAACAAAGCACAGAAATGGAAACGGCTCAGGATCTCTCCTTCTTCACACCTAAAGGAATGTGGAAGAGTATTACTATAGGTTTACACTAACTTTCCATTTTAAGTAAGTTTCCATATTTGGTAAGTTTCTAAAATTAGTAAGTTTCCACTTTTAGAAAGTTTCCATTTAGAAAGTTGGAGCAACATACTTAGTTAAATCATTATTACAGAAATTTGGGTATCTTTTATTACATTCACATAATAGGTCCTTAAGAATTCACAAATTACACTTTTCACCCTTTAGTTTCAAAAGTTGCACTTTAACCCTTCAATTGTTCATAGTTACACTTTAGCCCCTTTATTTATCAAAGTTTCACAATGGTCACTCATTTTATCGTATTACATGAATGTATCTTCAATTTTACAGAATTTACACAATAGGTCCCTCTAGTTTACAAAGTTACATATTTAGTCCTTTAATTTACAATTTCAACTTTATCTTATTAATAATTACATATTAACCCATTAAATCACCAAATTAACACATAACCCCCTGAGTATATTATATTACTCAAAACAGCACTAACTTTCCAGAAATTACAAGTTTAGTCCCTCCATTTAATTACGTTATAATTCGAACCAATATTAAACCCTAAAAACATTTTAATCTTGTAAGATACAAAAATGATACTAGACCCCCTCCTTTTATATTTTATACAGTAAGTACATGTCCCAAAATAAGTTTTAAAAATGACCCAAGAGTTTTAAAAGTTACAAAACGCCCCCTACACATTTTAAAACAACTCGTTTACACTTTTATTAACCAAAACCCTAACCCTAAAAATACAATTCATTACCCAATAATTATACCATCATTACACATCATTTAATATGATCAAAACAAGCCCCAAATCCTCAAACCCTAATTTATACGATTTTATATTCTTTTTCTTTTTAATTTCCTTTAAATCGGTAAACTAATTAAATCCCAAAATAATTCGATTAGGCCCCAATAATTCGAAGTAATATTTTTCTCAGATTATTATGATCATGTAGAGTCCAAATAAAATAAATAATAAGCCTCAAAAGTTCGGATTGAATTATTTATGTTTTATACACGTTTTTAAGATTTAATTCACAAATATTATATAAAGCATGCATGGATCGACTTATACATTTTATTTGATGTTCATATGACATATAGGATCTGAGAAAATTACCAAACCAAAGATCGAACGTGGGGAGAGGGCTACACGATTTGTTTCCTTACGCGTATGAGCAAATCGAACAAGAATTCACCACGGCTTCAAAAATGATCTAAAAATCTTGAAACCAATTTTCACGTGTCACATATGATGTGAGGAACACAATAAAAATAAGAAACGAATTTTTCCAAGATCGAATGAATCAAAATGGAATTTTTACCTTTCGGGTTGAATTAAACAAGAATTTTCGAAAACCCTTGAATCCGGCCACCACAATTCGAAGTATTATTTTTCTAGAACTCCTTGGATGATGATCTAACACAGAAAAATGGTCTAGGGATTTTAGAGTGTCGAGTGGAGGCTATAGGGATTTATTTGTGTGTGTTGTTTTACTCGGTAATTTAGGGTCATCAAGAAAAGGTGTGATTGATTTTTAAAATAGGAAACCGAGTCAATGGGGTGGGCTTGGACCAGAAATCTCGTCAAAATGGGTTGGCCAAATTAATGTTATTTATTTCCACATTTAAATGCATTTATTTTACTTTTATACAATTTAAATGTTAATAAAAATGTTATTCGGCCCTATGGGGGCATTTTGGTAATTTTATCTCTTGTATAAATGTTAAATGAGATTGTTAAAATTATTTGGGATCATAACTTATGCATTGCCAGAAGTTTGGAATTTATTTGATACTTTATAAACTTTTAATTTATTTTTAAACTTGCAGGGGCATTTTGGTCATTTTACATGTTTTAGATTTTTAGGGTTTTACAACTCTTCCCTCTAAACGAAAAATTTCGTTCTCGAAATTTGCAAAGAATCAGAAGTGAAAGGATCGAAAACAAAATAAAAACGTACTAGATCAGAATGCGGATAACTCTCTCGTATTAATTCCTCGGTTTCCCAGGTAGCTTCCCGCTCTGGGTGGTTCTTCCAAAGAATCTTTGCGAACGGAGATGAAACGAAACAGAAGACACAACGGACAGCGAACGAAAATGTAAAAAGACTTGTTTCTCATGACTCTTCATTGCCGATCCAAAAGTAACTTTAGTTCCCAGAAATGACATATCATACGGAATTCAGATTGCAAGGATCATATTCAAACATGACGAATGGTTATCATATTCTCTCAGAAGAGATACAAGGATACGCAAGATTGTGACAGATATACCGTCCATAGCATTCGATTAGACAAATCAGATGAGATCGTACAGAAAATAAATTGTAGGTGATATCAAATGGAGGAAACTTATAGCAGAACTTAAGATTCTTATTGGAATTACAAAGGTCAACAACCGCGTACCGAGAATCCAAACGTATCAAATCGTATAACGGCGAAACAGATTAAGCGTATAGGTGGAATGAACCTAAATCTTACAAATGCGAAATTTCTCACATATCAAATCAAAATTCTAAGGTTTCTAAAGTACTCCTCGAAATATCCTATGAACACAATGAGGGTACGTCATATGACGTAAGTATTATCACGTTCGCGAACCGTCATAATACCAGCATCATATGAGTATACCATCATGATGGTCATACTTTATCTCAAGTCGCGAACATAACTACTTATCTTAACCACCTACCAGTCTTTCTACCTCTTAAGGTTGGTCCAAAACAAACATCACTACGGATTCTAAATCGGAGGAAATTTGAACGTACAAATAGCGTAACGAAATGTGTACACCTCAAAATGAAACTCGTCGTCGAGACGTTAGGTCTTCCAAAATTCATCATCCTTCTCATAACGAACCAATGTCCAACACATGCATAATGAACATCGAACGGAATTTCTAATAGGGAAAAAGGCTCATTCAAGATCTTATCGAAAGGTACGGAAACTTGAGTGGTCTAAGAGGAAATGAATTACGTCTTCAATATCTTCATCCTTTACAAAAATCAAATCTTCCGAATCCAACCGTTTACTACAAAATTTCATCCATTCAATTTCATAATCTCGAATCTTTTCAAATTCCAAGTAGTCGCTCTCTTGTCTAATCATACGATCATAGGGTGAAAAGGAAATCATAAACTTGAGTCTAGTTCCTCAAGTCTTCGACACTTCTCTGGACACTTCGGGGTGGTAGCGTGAATCTCTGACGTGATCACCGTGCATTCCTCCATTGGCGAGTCTGCTTCAGCTCTCAATTCATCTTAGTACAACTAAAATGACTAGAGAAACAAGGTTGCGTGCCTCCTACAGGTCTTCTAACATGATTCAAAATTCACCAACTCAAACTGCTGTGGACTTCCTGGCTTATGTGCTGAAAGCTCATCTTCTACGGTCTGGTCGTCTTGATGTCCAACTGAAATCTCCACGTGCTGCTTGGGTCTCATCCCAGTCTGTCTTCTCCTCACATGCTTCTCTCTTGGTAACGCCTGCCACGAACCTCTTCTGCACATCTCCTACAAGGTTTCTAACTCTGACAATGGTCTTCAGTCTTGGTCCTTCCTGTGGAAACTTTGTCGTCATCGGACACCTGGTGGCGTTGTCTGCTACAATCTCTGATCGTCAAGTGAATCTATTCTTCTAGAACAAAGGGTCGGTTCGCTTCATACTAAAATGGCCAACGTGTCCCTCGTTCGTCTCTGAGCACAAACATACTGTCATACTATGACAATTGTCCGAATACTTGCGAAAACATGAATCTTCTAGCCAATACAATTGGCATCATTCAAAACTCATAGTGGTTACACGGGTACTAAGCAACTTCAGGAAATCTTCTTAGGGGAAACTCCATATCACAAATCTTTCCCTTCACAAATCAAATTGCAATGCTTCGCGGAATTTAATCTCAACTAATCAACTTCCTTCTCAGATGTTCTTGTGGTTGCTTCTTCAGTCTTTCAAACTCGAATGAGGTCGCCTGCTACGGATTTTCAAAGGTAAAACGAATCAAATATTGATACGCGGAAAATGGAATAATGATTCCGGTTAAATTCACAATAGTCGGTGTGCCGCCGCATACTTCTCTCTTTCTTCTTCATAAACAGACAGGAGCATTCAAAGAGATTACTGAAGTGAACAAACTCATATTCCATCAGTTCCTAAAATCTCTTAACTTCTTCAGTATCGTGGTTTCGCCAATTCAGATTAGTTCAATGCTAACTTTACTTCCCAAACGGATCTCAAAAGGTTCATCAGAAGCACCAGAAGTTCGTACAACAAACTTTCAAATGCCGGAGCTTTCCAAGAGTGGATACTAACAGGCGTTAGTAGAAAATTGGGAATCAAAGAGATCGGAGTATGTGCTTCATAGCAATAATAATTTTAATAGATTCAAATGATTGAGAATATCATACCAAAATATGGTGAAGCAGATTGTTAAAGAGTTGCATTTCAAATATTGCAGTCCATGATAGCTTTACAAAAAAAAACATCAATCCACAATCAGGAGACCTCAAAGTCAAATACATCCAAAGGGAAACGGATTCTCACAGCGAATGTGGTTGTCAAATCATACGGATAGTTCACATGTCAAATTTAGATACATGGTTCATCAAAGTGTGGGATGGAAGAGTGTTAGAATATATCAAGGTCGAATATACCAAATTGAAGGTTAGAATTTTGAACTGTTCAAAAGATTGGAATCTTATAATATAGGAATGATAGGGTGCGCACCGATAGTAATACGAACATCGTTTAACTGTCAGAGTTGAGATGTATGGAATATCAGCTATTAGCATCAGCATGCTTAGATAACAATTCCGTACTAGACAAATATCAACATCAAATCCTTCTAAAGGAAAAGTTGGTTAACATACAACGTTCATCATTCAAATGACGGAAGGTAAGACTTCCTCGTCTTCTGCGACAAACGTTCTTATAAGGCATGACTAAAGGCAAAGGCAAGATTCAGAGTGATGCGGAAGCAAATACTACTCACATGGATGTCCTAAACTACCCATTCCTCACCGGTTATGACTTATGTTACTATGGGGAAATCCTACGCAACATCGCAAAGGTTATCCTACGAGCGCCTACAGTGGAAACTTAGGGGTCCTAACTTACACAGGCCAAGGGTAGATGTACTACAAGTCGTAAACCTGGCTCTGATACCATAATTGTAACACCCCAACCCGGCAAGGGTAGAAGTGTCACGCAAATGGTGACATATCAAGGCAAGCATAACATACGACTTACATAATACAAATGGTTTACAAAGTTTACAAAGGAAAATATACCAAATCTACGTGGTCATACATAAATGAATACTAAAACTAAGGTATCGTCTTCAAAAGCTAATCTCTCATCCCAAAGCAAACCCAAGCTCCTGGCTTCCTACTAAAAACCTGCCGCAGGAAAAGAAATGCGGCTGAGCTTAAAAAGCCCAGTGAACAGATATATATAATAAACGGAAACCAAAATCAAATGGAAATGAACAGACATATCATAATGAATGAGATATAGGAAAAAGGAAACAAAGAGTAAGGTTTAGGACAGTCATCCACCACGAGCCCATATCATAACATATCACATATCATATCATATCTTCATAATCATATAGAGGGGAGACCTCTCAGATAATCAGATAATATGAGGGGTGTCCTCATTCTTCAAATGGAGTAGCTAGCTCCCATATTTTGTGAAAGGAGTGGATTGCACCCAGCCCCAGTCACCATATCATATCATATCAAAACATATCATATCAGAACATATCTTGGATGCATCCATATGCCCCCCAAACAAATCATATTGGCCATAAACAAATCATAGTGAGCTCATATCATATCATAATGGGGACGGTGTACAACATCACTCGAGTACACTAGAGTCATGCTACTGGTGCATCAATGACATGGCCATGTTACCTTCATGGCTAGGAAACATATTTGGCTCGGGTATCAAACTGGGGTCAAGGTCAAAGGTCATAGGTTCATATCATAATCAGAGTGTCACATCGGAAAGGTCATATCAGAAGGTTCATATCAGAAGATCAATTATCCCAGGTCAATATCCAAAAGGGTCAAAGTATCAGATGGTCAAATCTTCAAAAGGTTCAATATCAAAAGTATTTTTCAAAAGGTTTTCTCTTAAGGTTCATTTAAAACAATCCTTCAAAATAGTTTTCATAAATGGTCTTTCAAATAGTTTTCATAAAACGATCTTCAAAAATATTTTTCTTAAAGTCAATATATCATGTTTGAAAAACCCTTTCAAAATACTTTACTTAAAACATTTCCATCTCATATCAAAAAGGTCTTCATATCATAGGTCCAAAATCAGAGATCAAGGGTCGAAGCAAAGGTGTCATAGCAAAGGATCGTAACAGGGTATCAAATCAGAGATTTAACAGATCGGAGAAGAATCATAGGAAACCTTACAGAGAAGGTCAGAATATCTGTACCTTATGACGAAAACACAAACAGAAACAAAGCACAGAAATGGAAACGGCTCAGGATCTCTCCTTCTTCACACCTAAAGGAATGTGGAAGAGTATTACTATAGGTTTACACTAACTTTCCATTTTAAATAAGTTTCCATATTTGGTAAGTTTCCAAAATTAGTAAGTTTCCACTTTTAGAAAGTTTCCATTTAGAAAGTTGGAGCAACATACTTAGTTAAATCATTATTACAGAAATTTGGGTATCTTTTATTACATTCACATAATAGGTCCTTAAGAATTCACAAATTACACTTTTCACCCTTTAGTTTCAAAAGTTGCACTTTAACCCTTCAATTGTTCATAGTTACACTTTAGCCCCTTTATTTATCAAAGTTTCACAATGGTCACTCATTTTATCGTATTACATGAATGTATCTTCAATTTTACAGAATTTACACAATAGGTCCCTCTAGTTTACAAAGTTACATATTTAGTCCTTTAATTTACAATTTCAACTTCATCTTATTAATAATTACATATTAACCCATTAAATCACCAAATTAACACATAACCCCTGAGTATATTATATTACTCAAAACAGCACTAACTTTCCAGAAATTACAAGTTTAGTCCCTCCATTTAATTACGTTATAATTCGAACCAATATTAAACCCTAAAAACATTTTAATCCTGTAAGATACAAAAATGATACTAGACCCCCTCCTTTTATATTTTATACAGTAAGTACATGTCCCAAAATAAGTTTTAAAAATGACCCAAGAGTTTTAAAAGTTACAAAACGCCCCCTACACATTTTAAAACAACTCGTTTACACTTTTATTAACCAAAACCCTAACCCTAAAAATACAATTCATTACCCAATAATTATACCATCATTACACATCATTTAATATGATCAAAACAAGCCCCAAATCCTCAAACCCTAATTTATACGATTTTATATTCTTTTTCTTTTTAATTTCCTTTAAATCGGTAAACTAATTAAATCCCAAAATAATTCGATTAGGCCCCAATAATTCGAAGTAATATTTTTCTCAGATTATTATGATCATGTAGAGTCCAAATAAAATAAATAATAAGCCTCAAAAGTTCGGATTGAATTATTTATGTTTTATACACGTTTTTAAGATTTAATTCACAAATATTATATAAAGCATGCATGGATCGACTTATACATTTTATTTGATGTTCATATGACATATAGGATCTGAGAAAATTACCAAACCAAAGATCGAACGTGGGGAGAGGGCTACACGATTTGTTTCCTTACGCGTATGAGCAAATCGAACAAGAATTCACCACGGCTTCAAAAATGATCTAAAAATCTTGAAACCAATTTTCACGTGTCACATATGATGTGAGGAACACAATAAAAATAAGAAACGAATTTTTCCAAGATCGAATGAATCAAAATGGAATTTTTACCTTTCGGGTTAAATTAAACAAGAATTTTCGAAAACCCTTGAATCCGGCCACCACAATTCGAAGTATTATTTTTCTAGAACTCCTTGGATGATGATCTAACACAAAAAAATGGTCTAGGGATTTTAGAGTGTCGAGTGGAGGCTATAGGGATTTATTTGTGTGTGTTGTTTTACTCGGTAATTTAGGGTCATCAAGAAAAGGTGTGATTGATTTTTAAAATAGGAAACCGAGTCAATGGGGTGGGCTTGGACCAGAAATCTCGTCAAAATGGGTTGGCCAAATTAATGTGATTTATTTCCACATTTAAATGCATTTATTTTACTTTTATACAATTTAAATGTTAATAAAAATGTTATTCGGCCCTATGGGGGCATTTTGGTAATTTTATCTCTTGTATAAATGTTAAATGAGATTGTTAAAATTATTTGGGATCATAACTTATGCATTGCCAGAAGTTTGGAATTTATTTGATACTTTATAAACTTTTAATTTATTTTTAAACTTGCAGGGGCATTTTGGTCATTTTACATGTTTTAGATTTTTAGGGTTTTACATCCAATCTCCTCAAGTCCGGTTAATCTGTCTTCGTCTGTCCATCAGTCGGGAAGTGAAACCAAGATCGGGAATTTGTGTCTGGTTCGTCGAGCCTCCTGCAGTTCTTCTTGGAATGTGATGGAGTAATGTGGATTTCTGGCACGGTCTTTAAATCTTTTCATCATCCAGTCTGCTTCCGCTCTCAATTCATCTTAGTACAACCAAGATGAATGGGGAAGTGAGACTGCATGTCTTCATCAGCTCCAGGTTCGCCATCTTGACTAGAATTTATTCTTCTGCATCGCCAACACTTCTGCCTTGTAAGGAATGTCTTCACTCTTCAGGGTAGCCGCCGTTGTTGTCAACTCCAGGTTAGGCAGTGAAATAATTCTTCTGATATGTTTCTAGTTGTCTTGATGCATACGAAAAAAAAACTTTCTGTGCAGCAAGGGAGTATCACCGAGTCTCTTTCTGAAATATCCCAAAATTGTTCCGCCCGAGGGTAAGGAAGCTAACTTCTATTTCAGCTTTTCCAAAACTCCAATCTCAATCAAACTAAGCTGTTTCTCTCGGTTCACGAAATTTCTCAATGGTAAACATCATCCAGAATTCTTCTGCAAGGTTCAAAAAGGTTTCAGTTCTTCATTCTGTCATCGGTCTTGACCAGTTGGTGATAGTTTTCAAAACTTGCGGGATTTAAGGAGGTATCCTCAAATAAGGACATCGTTGTCTTTACAACTATCAATCTCTCAGAATGCACAAACGATCGACGAATTTCCTAGCAAAGTGCAAAGATGATTTTCATGCTCTTCCTCGTTTCCGAACATACTATTAAGTCATACAAGGACCATTTGCCCAAGTACTCACGAGAAAACATTATTTATCAAATTCACGAAACAGTCAGAGCTTCAGCTAATACTATTAGCGTCACTAACCGTCATAGCAGTCGTTACAAATATGGAAGGCAATTTCAAGAATAACCTCAATTCATACTTCCATCTGAAGGAAACTTCGCGCTCTGAAATAGAACAGATACATAGACGTTTCAGGGTAGAGAAATAATGGTTCCTAACAGCAATACGGTTCACCTTCCAGTAATCATTACATATCTCCTGCCACCATCCTTCTTAATCGCGAACAAAACCGCAATACGCCCAGAAGATACACTTAAGCAAACTCACTTCTTGGTCTTCGGTTGCTGCTCTTCCCTGTTGCTCAAATCAACTGGTATGATCCCGGATACATCCGAAAGACACCTTCGCTTGGTGACTAGACAGTCTCTCAGTATCATGTCAAATCCTACTTCACGCTCCGATGGAAAACTTGGTGGTTCAAACAGGAATCATATTCAGAAAACTCAGGGTGCCAAATAATTCTCAATATGAGATTCATTCATTGGTGTACGAAATGGGTCCTAGGAAAAAAAAATTTCATAGCCGCGGAAATGACACACGAGCCTTCAGAGTAATAGAGATAGCGAAGGGTTTAACAATCGGTAATCGTAGTAGGGAGTTCGAAATTGTTTCAAACTCTAAAGGTGAGACATAGAAGGTAGTTGTCAATATTTGAATGATCAATCAACCAATTCCTTGTCGGAATAAAATCGAAGTTAGCTATCCAAAGAAAGACGGATTCACAAATTAAATCTTTATCATTCAAAAGTGAGGGGGAAAACATTCTTATACTCGTGGTTACACACCACAAGACTTCTCATAGGGACAGAGATGGGTGAAACGAAATCAAATATTGTCGGAAGATTCATAGATACTTATCAAAAGCAAGAGATAAATAACACATATATCAAATACGTCATTGCCATGGAGGTTCCTAGAGTGCCCGAAGAGGCGTCAAAAGGATCAGAGATCAGAGTCAAAATCTGAAGATAAGAATCAAATAGTGTCAGGCAATTATTATGAAATTCTCTATGCCTTCAAGATTTAATCAGGTTCAAATCTTAGGTGGTGCAAAGCATAAGCTTTCACTTTCCAAAAGTGGTATCAACAGGATCTAACAAAAGCAAGGCACGAATCAGAGTGATGCGGAAGCAATGATACTTAAATAAATGCCTTATAGTCTACCCATTCCTCACTGGTCAAAACTTACGTTCCTATAGGGAAATCTTAAAGCAAATTTTCAAAGGTTGTCTTATGAGCGCCTACAGGGAAAACTTAGTGGTCCTAACTTACACAGGCCAAGGGTAAATGTATTACGAATCGCAACCTGTCTCTGATACCATAATTGTAACACCCCAACCCAGCAAGGGTAGAAGTATCACGTTAATGGCTTCATATCAGATCAAACAAAGCATACATTCAATAGTAATACAAAGATTCTCAAAGGTTACAAATGAAATACTGAATACACAAGGATACAAAGGAAACAAAAACTAAATACTAAGTCTGCAAATGCAATCCTTCTAATGACTTCTACTTCAGAATAACTATCAAGGTCTTCTAAGTCCAAAAGTCTCTTCACTCTTACCCAGCTTCCAACTAAAACCTGCCGCGGGAAAAGAAACGCGGCTGAGCTTAAAAAGCCCAGTGAACAGATATATAATAAACGGAAACGAAAGTAAACGGAAATGAACAGAAGTAGCATAATGAATAAGATATAAGTAAAGGTTTAAAGAGTAAAGGTTTAGGACAGTAATCCACCACGAGCCCATATCATAACATATCACATATCATATCATATCATATCTTCATAATCATATAGAGGGGAGACCTCTCAGATAATCAGATAATATGAGGGGTGTCCTCATTCTTCAAATGGAGTAGCTAGCTCCCGAACTTTGTGAAAGGAGTGGATTGCACCCATCCCCAGTCACCATATCATATCAAAACGAACTGTCCACGAACACGGACACGAACCTAGGATGCATCCATTCGCCCCCCGAACAAATCATATTGGCCATAATAAATCATATAGTGTGCATGCATATCATAATCAAAATGGGGACGGTGTAACCAAATCACTAGGGCTACACGCTAGTCATGCCAGTGGTGCATCACAGACACGGCCATGTTACCTTCATGGCTAGGAAACGAACTTGGCTCGGGTATCAAACTGGGGTCAAATGTCAAAGTCCAAATCAAAGCAAAGGTCCATGTAGTCATAGTCCAAATATCAAAGTCCAAATCACAGGGTTCATATCAAAAGGTTCAAAGTAAACATGGTCATATCGAACATCAAAGTCAAAATGAATCGAATAAACGAACCAAGGTGTAGGGGAACATAGCAATGGCTTAGGGAATCTTAAAATGAATCAGAATCGATGAGTCATGAGAAAGAAAACACCCTTACTGAAAAAGGGTAGAATATCTGTACCTTATCCAAAGCAAACAAACAGGACAAGAAAAGTCACGAGATGATTATTCCCGCTTCACGGAACCTATACGAATTAATAATCAAGTATTACTTTAGGTTCATATAAATTTTAGTATGCTTTACATTTTTAGAAATTTTCTATTTCTAGCACGTTTTCTGATATAATAACGTTTAAGGTTAAAAATGCCAATTAAATAATTTTAGTCTTACAATGATAAATATTTTAGCTTAAGGTTTAATGTGACACCTTTAGTAACTTTAGGATTTAATGTGACTAAATGGTAAGGTATGGAGTGAAATGTGAAATTTAGAGAAAAAGCATAGGCTACTCTACTTTGTTGTACTGCCAACAGTCAAGACAACTCACTCCTTTGATTTCTTTTTGATTCGAATAGAAAGAATGGACAAGAAAAATCAACCATGCTACACATCTACTAACACGCTACTCTTATTATAATATTACACCCATGACTGTACAAGGACAAACCCATTTATTCTTTTGTTTCACTGTTTTGAAGATGGAACACAGGCAAAGGAAATTAAATGACCAAGCATGAAATCTTCCTAGCATAACCCACTCTTCATGCGTATTAAGATGTATGCAATATAAGTGGGCATGAATACGAGCTCAAGAAGGAAGGCACAACCCTCGAAACAGCTCGCGAGACATCACAAGCCACACATATACTTCACGACACAATTAAACTCGCGACACACTCTTGTTTTGTTTTATACCGAGCACAACCCATACACAACCATGCCTCGTTTATTTTCTTTTAGCTCGTAATGATTTGATATAACATATGCTTAAGTCGTGTAAGAGTGTATCCAACCGATTCAATGAAAACAGCCCCTATACGTCGATGTGTAGCGTTATTTCATGTGAGTTTTTATTGGTCGAATACATGGTTAGTTCAACAAGTTGTGACCCCTTTTTATTGTTGTTCGATGCAGAAAAAAAAGAACACAGGATGACATGTTGGTCCTTTAACTCGACACAACTCTAAACACACCCATGCATGGCTGTTTTGTTTTACCCTTGATCGACCCAACCCAGCATGTAAGCATACTCTATATTTTAGCTCGAAAAGATTTAGTCTCATGCGTGTATAGAGGGTTTAACACGACCCAAAACAAAAAAATATGAAGGTCGAATAAGATATGGGTCGACATATATGCAAGCTTTGCAATCGTTATTTGTGGATATAAATTATGATTTTATGTGAGTTTTGAATTAGTATACTCATACACGGTTCTATTTAACTCGATCCATATGATGTTCATTCAACTATTAAACGTATTTATAACAGTTTTTTTAACGAGAGGAATCGAACAAGGTTAGATATAATACCCTTGATGCGAAGATCCAAAGAGAAGGACAAATGGCCAAAGGAAACCCACGACCAAAACGCTCCTCGAGTCTGCTGTAGAACCACGACCACAGCTACCCTTTTCGAACCAGAATCACCAAGTATGGACATTACAAGCAAACCTCCCTTTTTCTTCCTTGTTTTTGGATCGACAGTGAAGGAAGGAATGTAGCAGCCGAGCTTTTTGTGTAAAGGTGATATTAGGGTTTTCGTATGGGAACAAATGGGGAAAAGTAATTAAAACCGAGGGTCAAAAGGGGGAGGGAGGTTTATTCGGCTCAATTGATGGCTGACAAAATCAACTTCCAGAATTTTGGGGTGTTTCCTTTTTAAATTTGTGATTATCTCTTCAAATAAAATATTTCAAATACAAACTAATTAATTAAAGGTGTAATTGTATTATTTTCGGCTCACATGACATAGTTATGTGTAATATGTAATTTTTTTTTTTTTTTTTTTTTTTTTTTTTTTTTTACATTTGTAGGATATTAAAATGTTGCCACAAAATTACCTTACTTCAATTGTTGCTCATAACCAAAGGTTTGGGATTAATTTGGCATTTTATGTAAGCTTTAATTAAATTTTAAAGTTTCAAGGGCAATTTGGTCATTTTGCATGCTTTTAAATTTTGGGTATTACACATTGCCTCTTGGCTTTGACCCGCTAGCTTTGGTGCCACCGTTTACTCCTTTAGAAGTAATGATGGGAACATTAGTTTGTTTTACTGTCATTTGCTTTCCTGATTTTGATGTGCTGGGTTCTGATGTTCTCAGTGGTAGATCAAAGGTTACGTGCTTGCTCTTAGTCGTAGATGATGATGCAACAAATTTATCTCTTTTGTTATCATTCTTAGTCTTCGTGCCAATGACATACTCTAAAAGCTCCTGAGACCGTTTTGCGAGGAAGCAAGCATCTACAACTGCACTATCAAGTGGTTTATCTATCCTATCCTCTTCAACTATCTCACGAAGTGTATCAAGACTATCCTTAAGGTGATTGAGATATACTTGATGGGAAGACCTATTGTTCCTAAGGGGAAATGGAATAGGCACAACATCAACAGCATACTTACTACAAGCAGAAACCTTTGGAACAACATTTTCACAAGTGATAATTGGCATTTTCCCTTTCACCTGAGTCTTAAGATTCTCGATTTCATTTAACAAAGAAGTTATCTTATCATTGTGACAATTTCTTGTGACTTTAATTGAGTCATATAACTCTTTGTAATGCTGTTTGATTTTTGAATTTTCAGTTCAAAAACACTCATTTTCATAGTGTAACTTATTGATGGTGTCTTGATAGTGAAAATTCTGAGAATCTAAAGACGATGGTTTATTGGTGCCAATTGCTTCACTTTTGTCAGACTTTAGTTGGACAATTTGGGCCCTCAATTGTCGAATCGTGTTACTGTGAGCTTGAATTTTTTCATCGCGTTTGCTTAATTCAAAATATGTATCAAATTCAGGAGCATCCAAAGATGTCTTGGCATTTGATAGTTTACATCTCTCTTCTAAATGTTGATATTTTAATTGCAAATTAAGATGATCAACCTCTAGTTTTGAAAAACGCTTGACCATGTTATCATGGTCATCATTTTGAATTTTTTCTTGCAATTTCAAATTCTCCCCCTCAAGCTCAACAACACAATTCTGGGTAACATTCAATGAAATAGAATACTCATGAAATTTACAGGCAGTTAATGCAGCATCAGTAGCAGTATAAAATATATCATGTGCAATACATCTAGCAATCAAATTCTCATTGGTGATGAGAATATTCTTTCTCTCAATCTCACGACTCTTAAGTTCTATCTCACTTTGAGCTACCTCATTTTCCATATCTTTAAAACACTACTTTCATCTCATTAACTTCAGTTTTAATGGTTTTTTGCATCCCTTCAAAATGTTCTTTGAGTAGTTTAAAGAATGGAATAATGTCAGTTAAGTAACACCTTTTTGTCTGTTCAAAACCCCTTTCTCCCTCAGTAATTCCTGTTGGTGTAATTCTCTTCTTACATGTTTTATCAAAATCAACAAATAGTTGACAAAGTACATATATGCTAATTAAGGTTTTACATTCTGTGGGAAGATTTAAGGGAACTAAATGCCTAGGTATATTGGGAGGATACACTGTTGCAACCGCAATTTTCCTAAGGGATGGAGTTTTGTTGTTAAGTTCATCGGCCTTTCTCTTTTCTATGTGCAACATATTCATAACATTAAAACAAACGTATGGTTGTGGATTTGGCCGATTATGTTAGTGTGAGAAAGAGAGATGAAGTTGGGAACTCTAGAGAGAGAAAGTGAATGTTGTATTAGTTGAATGTGTAAGAAGTTCAAACCCTCTCCCAAGGTGGAGAGGGGTATTTATAGTACATACTATTGGTGCCCCGAGTGGGCTGTGGAGCAAGCTGATAGTGGGTAAAGACCCGACCCACTCCACAAGTTCTATATTAACTAAACTATTACTAATATTACTGATAATCCTATGAGCTAGTTAATGCTAAAAGATACTCGGGGTGACCGAGTCTTCACATAAATATTTATATTCCTAACAATCTCCCCCTAAGGGAGGTCACCCCGGAAATAATATTTTGAATTCTAGCATTCTATCATGTGTGCTTGACTTCTTAGCTCGTAGTTCTTGATTCTTCAAAGTCATTGATCTTTGTGCGTTCAGCAGCGAGCTTTTGATGACTGATCTTTTGACTTGGATGATCTTCGAGTATTCTTTGAGGTTATCATCCAACATATGTCTTCAAGTCATCTTGCAGCACCGTCTCCTTGTAAAGTTTTAAACTTTGAGTCGACATGCTCACACTTTTCTGAATCATGATTTTCACATCAGAGTTGCGGAAGCTGTGTTGAAGGTCTTTTGGTTATCATGATTTCTTTGATTATAATGGTGAAGTGTGAGCATGGGGTGATGGATCGGCATCATTTCGGCAACCAGCTGCAACCGCCAGGTATTCCTGCATACGACAGTTAGAAATAAAACGTCCGGTACATACAGGTTCGGACTTCAAGATTGTTAACAGCGTAGTGTGAAAACTCTCTCTAATCCTTACCAAGGCCGTTCCTAAATCGGAAACCCACAAAGGGCTTACAAGATCTACCGTAGTAAATCAACGATTAGGTGAGTCGCTGGAGTTCACTCCATGACTGTAGACCATTTGAAACCGCCGCGACCACTAAGCGTAATCCACAAGGAATTACCGAAGTGACCTGCTTTCACGGCTGTTTATTGTTGACCCTGGCAGGAATTTCCATTCAATCACTGAGAATTACAGTTGTAGATTCCCTCATAAATGTTCTGGCAGATTGCTAAGATCTGCGTAGGACTCATAAGTTTACAACTGGTGTCCTTAATGTTGAACAACCAGTGTAGAAGTAACACGTGTTCCTATGAGATCTTATGATGCATCTCGTGGCTCTAGACTCGATAAGTGTAATTTTGGTAGTCGGAGACTGGAGCGGTGTTTCCTGTTTCAATATCAACATAGCTCGTAAAGAAAGGTCGATAGATTATGCAGGGTTCCCCATGAGAATGAAACAAGTCTTTTTAAGACAACTTGAGTGGCTTAGAAGGTTTAGTGTCGTGCGTCACTGGGTCCATGATGTCTTGTCTTCAATACCGGTGTCACCTTAGTAACAACCAGTAGCATATGAATTGACCCCGATTTCTCCCCTAAAGTTGAATAATTGGAGGGCTATTTCTTTTCACCCTTTCTCATTTCATTTCTTTTTAATTCTTCAACCCCTTCTTTCTCCTTTCTCATATTACTCCTTTTTTTTCATAATCATACCTAAGGACTTTCTAATACTAACTATTCGGCATTGTCCCTGGGTAGATCCCTCCGGCTCTGGCGGATCATAGGACGGTTTTCCTAACCTTAGCCACCTTATAACTTCATGACTATCCTATGTTGCCATTTAACAAATCTAACACTTTGAGAGTTTTATATTTTTCAAATGCTCCCCCTTAACATGTGCTCAATTGTTTTAATCTAAAATTTGCACATGTTGGGTAGAGCTTGTACTTTTTGAATTGATCCACTTTCATTGAACATGACCGATTCGAGACACGCTTACATCACTAGTTAGACTAGCTTGAAATTATTACCCGGCCTGGTCAAATTCACAGAAAGTTTCTCGAAACGGTACACTCTACTCAGACATATCCTCTTCGAGACACGCTTACATCACTATTTAGACCAGCTTGAAATTATTACCCGGCCAGGATATGTCCTTTCGATTAATGACAGTTTGTGTTTCGTCAATTCATTGGTAAGGTCTGAGTCACATGAGATGTCGCATCCTTTTTGTTGTAGTGCCATTTGCTCCCTCTCAATATGTGCATCGATATACGAAAGAGTTTAGCACATATGGGAGAGCTTACATTTAAGACCAAATAATCACATTTTCATCAGAATTTCATATTTAAATCACATTCTCTCCCCCGATCAAAAATTTCAAACCATTTGAGATTTGTGATCCCAAATGATTTAAATATGTTTAGAAAATTTGGGAGAAAATGTGGTCAGGTTTTAATGTATTCTGATTATGGAGCATACCATGCTCCCCCTTAAACCACGAGAGAGTGTCACTGCTGATGTTGCACAATGCTTAAAAAGGTGTCAGAAATTTGAACAAATACTCCCCCCTCAATTAATGACCCGTTTTCTATTTAAAGAGTTGTAGTCATTCAATTGAGTGTGAAGTATTTGTGAAAATTTAAGTCCAGTTATCACCTTGTGAAACACCAAAACTCTCCTGAAGAATCATAGAACAGAATGAGTTTGTGGTGTAAAGAAGACTTCTCTTCCTATACAAGAAATGATGCACTGAAACGTACATCAGATCGAAGAAACACGGATATAAAGTAATCCATGCCCAGGTGAACTTCACCCAGTTGGAGGAATAGCTGTCTTTTTGGCGACATGCTTTCCCCATAATAAGGCACGGGTTGCAGTCTA
The DNA here is from genome assembly GCA_021014915.2 of Artemisia tridentata subsp. tridentata. Taxonomy (NCBI): domain Eukaryota; kingdom Viridiplantae; phylum Streptophyta; class Magnoliopsida; order Asterales; family Asteraceae; genus Artemisia; species Artemisia tridentata. The sequence continues at coordinate 286,953,833 of CP139503.1, forward strand.
AAGTAACTGCAAGCCGATAGACATGTTTTAACCGGTTAATATAACTTCTGCTCGAGCTTTATTTAAAGTCCCGTGTCATTATTGAATGTCATTTCTAGGACCGTAAATGTTATCGATAAACAGAAGACATGCCTAGAAAAACTATTTTTGGTATTTTATGATTTTTAGGGTTTTTATAGGTTTTATATTTTTCTATTTTCTTTTTGGTTTAAGATATACACAGATATATACAAGGATATGTGAATAAAATTCTTTACTCCTCGTTTTCTTCTTGAAGACCCTTGAGTGTTTCTGGAGTCAAATTCTTCATTCCAAGACGCGGGAGAATAAATTGAAACCGTTCTCTCGGAAGTGCCTTGGTGAAGATATCATCCAACTGAAACTCCGTCCTCACGAAGTATAGTTCAACAATCCCTTTCTCAACCTGTTCCCTTATAAAGTGATGCCTGATATCGATGTGCTTCGACAGGGAGTTTTTGACATTGTTACAGCAAAGAGCGATAGCACTTTTGTTGTCACAATACAGAGGAATCTTGTTGTATGCAAAACCATAGTCTGAAAGTTGTGATCTCATCCATAGGATTTGAGCACAGCAAGCAGATATAGCATTGTACTCGGCCTCTGTGGAATATATAGAAGTGCTCATTTGCTTTTTAGAAGACCAACTAACCAACTTTTCCCCCAAAAATTGAGCTCCTCCCGAAGTACTTCGACGAGTATCTTGACACCCTGCATGGTCAGCATCTGCATAAGCCGTGAGTTCCATTGCCGTATCTTTAGGATACCAGAGACCTATATGAACAGTGCCTTGAAGATATCTGAACACCCTTTTCACTGCCTTCAGATGCTTTTTGGTGGGCTTGGATTGGTACCGAGCGCACATACATATTGCGAACAGGAGGTCTGGTCTACTAGCAGTGAGATACATCGAGGATCCAATCATACTTCTATACTTCGTTTGATCAACCGGGATCCCAGAGAGGTCTTCATCCAGCTTTGATCTTTCAACCATGGGAGTGTCAACAGAATCACTTGACTCAAATCCAAACTTCTTCAAAATTTCAGTTGCATATTTGGATTGATTAATGAAGATGCCTCCGGGACTTTGAGAGATTTGGAAACCTATGAAAAACGACATTTGTTCCATCATCAACATTTGGAACTTAGAACTCATCTCCTTTTAAAACCGATCACCTTCACTAGGATCAGAAGAGGCAAAAATAATGTCATCTACATATATCTGAACATGAAGTAGATGTTTGCCCGCCTTCTTGGTGAATAGCATGGGATCAACAACACCCTTGGAGAATGCATTTGCGAGAAGGAACTTGGACAACGTGTCATACCACACCCTAGGTGCCTGCTTCAAGCCATATAGTGCCTTCTTCAGGCGATTGACATGAGTAGGATGATCAGCGTCCACAAAACCTTCAGGTTGACTCACATAGACTTCCTCTTTTAAGTCACCATTCAAGAAGGCTGTCTTAACATCCATCTGGTAGACAATCATATTTTGACTAGCAGCATTTGCGAGAAAGATTCTAATGGCTTCAATTCGTGCAACCGGATCAAATGATTCTTCAAAGTCTATGCCCTCTTCTTGTCGATACCCTTTTGCAACTAGCCGTGCCTTGTTCTTCAGAACATCACCATGCTCATCGAGTTTCACTTTGAAGATCCACTTTAGAGCAATAATCATTGCACATTCTGGAGGAGGCACTAATTCCCATACTTCAAGTCGATCAAATTCATGAATTTAATACTGCATAGCATTAAACCAACAATATTTGAACATTGCTTCTTTGACGTCTTTTGGCTCGACTTTGGATAGTACGGAATTGAAGAAACACCACAGTGCATCGGTGGCAAGTTGTTTTCGTGTAGATACCGGACGAGAAGGGTTACCAATGATGTTGTCAATCGAATGATCATTGGTCCATTTCCTGAGATGATCTTGTGGTTGAGGATATTGAACTGATGTTTCCGTGTTGAGATCTTCAGAAGAAGATGTATCCGTGGAAGACTCAGGAGCAAATATATTTTCAAATGGAACATCATCAACAGGAGCGAAAGGATTCATTTCAAAAGAATTTTCATCTGCAGAACCTTGTTGTACCGAGGAAGGTTTAATATTTGATGATGAGGGCGATTGACTGGTAGGTGGAGCATCTTGACTAATTGATATAGATACAGATGGACCTTCTGAGTTTTGTGGAATTTGAGCATCAGCAACAGGAGGTACAGGTGAAACTTTCGTTGTGGTATTTACTGTTGGTGCTCAAAGTATTCGTCAAACATCGAATCAAATAACTTCTTCAACTCTTCACTGGTGGGAGGTACATAAGGAACTGTAGGTGTGGGATTCTGTACAAGACCTGAACTAATTGGTCCAGGTGTCAATAGATTAGGTGTGGGTCCAGAACTGGTTTGTCCAGGAGCCGTTTGCTCAGTCAGCTCATCGAATGTAACGTGAATAGTTTCCATGATTTTTCGGGTTCTCTTGTTGTAGATTCTATATCCCTTGCGATCTGGTGCATACCCAACGAAGAAACCTACGTCTGCTTTAGCTTTTAGCTTTCCCAAATCTTGACCATCATTTGTCGGATAGCACAAAGCACCGAACACTCGAAGAAAGGAAAGATCTGGTTTCTTCGCATGTAACAGCTCGTAAGGAGTTTTGTTGTGAAGAGTGTGTATCAAGGAACGGTTTTGGGTGTAACACGCAGTAGCAATTGCTTCTGCCCAAAGAAACATCAGAGCCTTAGAATATATTAGCATAGTTCTTGCAGCTTCCACTAGAGTACGATTTCGTCTTTCAACAACACCGTTTTGCTGAGGAGTGCGTGCAACACTTTTCTAATGAGTTATGCCAATACTTTCATAAAATTGACTGAGTTGTTGGTTAACAAACTCAGTTCCATTGTTCGTCCGAATGATTCTGACAGTTTTGTTCAGCCGTACTTGTAACTGCTTGATTAGTTTGATGACAACCTCTGGAGTTACATCGTTGGTTCTCAAAAACTTTACCCATGTAAACCGAGAGTAGTCGTCGACCACCACAAGAACATATTTCTTTCCATTGATACTCTGCACTCTCATTGGTCCGCACAGATCCATGTAAATGGTGTGAAGAACTTCCATGATGGTATTGATGGTTTTGGCTTTGTGAGTATGTTTCTTGCTTTTGCCCAATTGACATGCAGAACAAAGATGATCTTTCTCAAACTTTAGCCTGGGCATGCCTCGTACAAGATCCTTGCGAGACAAGTCATTTATGGTACCGAAGTTCAAGTGATTCAAACGACGGTGCCAAAGCCATGATTTAGTCTTCGAGGCCTTTGAAAGCAAGCATATAGGAGAGGACCTCATCATTTCTTCAATTGAGATGGTGTATAAATTGGTGCCACGACTGCCTTTAAGAAGATCAACACCATCCAACTCTCTGACGAAACAAGTGTGTTTTCTGAAAGCAACTTCAAGATCGGAGTCACAAAATTGACCAACAGAAAACAAGTTGTGCCCTAGTCCTTCCACATAGTATACCCGGGAAATTGCCCCAAAATGGTCGTTCCCAAATCTAACTGTCCCGATAAACTTTTTCACGAAATTCTTGAGCCGTGAGCGATCCCCAGTCATATGTTTTGAGCAGCCTGAGTCCAAATACCAAAGGACGATTTGTACGACCTGCATTTGAAAACAGACAACGATGGATAACTGAAAAATGTGGATCCCCACGTATAGCTGGGGTCCGTTTTGGTTAGCACACACAAATTCTGGAACTACAGGTTTCATAGATGCAACTGTATTTACAGTGGAAATTACACTAGAAGAAGCAATTGACCTAGTAGTAGGGCATTGTGTCACTAAAGGCAACATTCGACCACTTGGTTTCCATTCCTTAACTTTCACTACTTTATGGTTATTCAATTTAGTTAAGGGGCACTGATCTCCTAAAGTGAGCTTCCTTCCAGTGGGTCTCCATTGAAACCCGACATTTGAAAACTTTTTTCCTGTTGCCTTCCAAACTTTCTTACTTGTTTCAGTTTTCCAAACATTCTTAACATGGGGTTGTACAGGAGACATAAAAAATGACACAACACAAATATCATGATTAACAGAAATTAAACATTCGTTACAATTTTTACAGACAGCATTAGAATTCAAATTAATTACAATACTTTTGATACTAGAATCAACACGATTCATTCTACTCATTGCAAACTTATTGTTCCTAAGTTGGGCTTCTACTTTCTTCTCGTAACCACTCTTAGCTGGCACAGTCCTTTCTTTCCTTGTCTTGCCTCTAGGCTTTGACTCGCTAGCTTTGGTGTCACATTTTACTCCTGTAGAAGTAATGATGGGAACATTAGTTTGTTTTACTGTCATTTGCTTTCCTGACTTTGATGTGTTGGGTTCTGATGTTCTTAGTGGTAGATCAAAGGTTACGTGCTTGTTTTTAGTCGTAGATGATGATGCAACAAATATATCTCTTTTGTTATCAATCTTAGGGCCAGTGCCAATGAAGTACTCTAAAAATTCCTGAGACCATTTAGTGACAAAACAGGCATCCACAATTGCTTTATCAAGTGGTTTTTCTATCCTATCCTCCTCTATAATCTCACGAAGTATATCCAGGCTATCCTTAAGGTGATTGAGATAAATTTGATGGGCAGACCTATTGTTCCTAAGGGGAATTGGAATAGGCACAACATCAACATCATACTTTCTAACAACAGAAACCTTTGGAGCAACATTATCACAAGTGCCAATTGGCATTTTCCCTTTCACCTGAGTCTTAAGATTCTCAATTTCATTTAACAAAGAAGTTATCTTTTCATTATGACTGTTTCGTGTGACTTTAATTGAGTCATATAACTCTTTGTAATGCTGTTTGATTTTTGAATTTTCAGCTCGAAAACACTCATTTTCACAGTGTAACTTATTGATAGTGTCCTGATAGTGAAAATTCTAAGAATCCAAAGATGATGGTTTATTGGTGCCAATTGCTTCACTCTTATTTGACTTTAATTGGGCAATTTGAGCCCTCAACTGTCGAATCGTGTTAGTGTGAGCATGAATTTTTTCATCACGTTTACTCAATTCAAAATATGTATCAAATTCAGGAGCATCAAGAGATGTCTTGGCATTTGATATTTTACATTTTTCTTCTAAGTGTTGATATTTAATTGTAAATTAAGATGATCAACTTATAGTTTTGAAAAATGCTTGACCATGTTATCATGATCATCATTTTGAATTTTCTCTTGAAGTTTCAAATTCTCCCCCTCAAGCTCAACAACACGATTCTGGGTAACATTCATAGCAATAGAATACTCATGAAATTGACAGGCATTTAAAGCAGAATCAGTGGCAGTATAAAATATATCCAGTGCAATACATCTAGCAATCAAATTCGCATTGGTGATGAGAATGTTCTTTCTCTTGATCTCACGGCTCTTAAGTTCTATCGCATTTTGAGCTACCTCATTTTCCATATCTTTAAACACTACTTTCATTTCATTTACTTCAGTTTCAAGGGTGTTTTGCATTCCTTCAAACTGTTCCTTGAGTAATTTAAAGAATGGAATGACCTCAGTTAAGTAACACCTTTTTGTCTGTTCAAAACCCCTTTCCCCCTCAGTAATTCCGGTTGGTGTAATTCTCTTCTTACATGTTTTATCAAAATCAGCAAATAGTTGACAAAGTACATATATGCTAATTAAGGTTTTACATTTAGTAGGAAGAGTCAAAGGAACCAAATGCCTATGTGTATTGGGAGGTGATGAAGCGAAAAGTGTACCGCTTTTAAGGGTTATTTAAGCCCTAAATCGTATTTATTTGATCAAATATTGCCCTAAATCGTTCGTTTTGTCATTTTAGGTACTTTTGAGGAGAAATCTGGAAAAGGAGGCATTTTGGACGTTTTTGGAGCATAAAAGTGAAGAAAACGACAAAGTCTCAAAAATCGGCTAAAAGTTACCTTTGACGGCGTCAGATTTTACTCTGGACGGCGTCATGGCTTGGCAAGAAAAGGTGGACGTGAAATTTACTCAAGATAAGCCAGTGAAAATTGCATGTAAATTCTGACGGCGTCACGCTTTAACCTGATCAAGGGCGTCACGGCTTAATTCAAAGAGGGACGGCGTCACGTTCAAGAGCTGACGGCGTCAAGCCTTGATAAGCCAGAACGGATTTTGGAGAGCTAAAGAGGGATGGCGTCAAGAAGGTCATCCGGGAACCCTAGAAGCGGCGAGGTGACGGCGTCACACTCCATAAGGTGACGCCGTCAGATCCAAAAGTCTATATATAGTTTTCTAATTTTTTGTCATTAGAGAGAGAGCTTAGTGTGGAATTTTTGGGAGAAAACCCTAAGACGATTTTAGCATCTTTTTCAAGGCTTTTTGCCTTGAGATCTTCCATGTTACATTGAAAGATAAGTTATCAATTAATCATTCAATATGTCTATGTGTTGTTTGATTTTATCTTGTTCTTGTCTTTTGTTTAACATGTTAGGCTAGATTTATCTTGTGTTTGCTTAGATCTAATGAAACCTAGCTATTGATTATTGGTTATTAGTGTGTTATTAGTTGTATTGGATGATTGTTTATCTATGTTAGGCTTAAGAAAACTGGCTAACTTCCTATTCGGTAACTTGCTTGAACGTCTTAAGAAACATGAACCAAATGCGTACTAAAGGTTTTTATGGTTGTATTTAATGCACAAGCGAATTCTAGTGATCCCATGTTAGGAGCTTCCTAGCCGGCTCGACATAGGAGTGAAGTAGGAGCTTGTAGAGTTGGGGAAGTACGTACGCCACCCCACGATTGGTATTAAGGAATACACCCGTCATCCACGCGACTAATACACACTAATCAACCGGTAAAAGATAGTTAGGGAGTAAGGAAATCTAAGTAAACACATTTCTCTACACTTAAGTTCTCACCAACTTTTTATTTTTGTTATTTTATTTTATTTGCATTTGTAGTTATTTGGGTTAGTTGACTAGCAACTAATTCCGCCCACTCCTTCAAAACCAAGATTTTACTTGCTTTCATAAAAATATAAAAACATAAAAAGAATCTTCCTCAACCTTTAGACCTATTAGAGTAGTTTTTCATACCTAACGAACACTATTCCCTGTGGAGAACGATCAATCCCCCGTACTTACCACTACACTATACTACATCGGTCAGGTACACTGCCTGGTGGGGTTGTAAGCCTCTTGAGATCCCTCGAGAGGTAAAACCTGTTGTAAGGTTGCAAAACCACGCATCAAGTTTTTGGCGCCGCTGCCGGGGAATAGTTATTGTTTAGGTTGAATTTTTATTTTATAGGTCTACTCACTAGATTTCTTTCTAGTGAGATTTTTATTTTATTTTTCTAGGTTTTCTTTAGTCTATCTATTTTCTTCGTGTCTTTGTTCGTAACCATACCATCCGACATCATGGAAGATGGTAATATCCTTAATCCCAACAACCCACCACCACAACAACCACCACTTCCTAGAGCCCGTACTTTAGGAGAGTATTCCCGTCCTAGCCACCATGGCTATCGAAACACCATTGAGCTCACTCAAGGAGCCAACGTCACACCCTTGCGATCCGACACCATCCGGTTGGTGCAAAGTGGATGCGCATTCCATGGACTTCGTTCTGAAGATCCTAATCAACATCTCAAGGACTTTCTTAAAATCGTTGATTCTATAGACCTTGATGTTGCCACTCGAGAGACGACCCGATTGCGTCTCTTTCAATTCTCTCTGCGGGATCAAGCTAGTCAGTGGCTAGAACGTCAACCCGCAGGATCCATCACCTCTTGGGATGATCTCACCACTCGTTTCCTTGCTCAGTTTTTCCCACCGGGAAGAACTACCAAGCTAAGGAATGATATCTTGATGTTCCAACAACGTCAAGGCGAAACTCTCTACGAGGCATGGACTCGATTCAAGGACTTACTCCAAAAAGTCCCTCACCATGGCATAGAACTTTGGCTCCAAGTCCAAATCTTCTATGACCATATCAATCTCTACACAAGGCAAACCATTGACCAATCGACCGGTGGTAAGCTACGTGATCTAAGTGCGGAACAATCATGGGCTCTCCTAGAGGATCTTGCTCTTTATGACAACGAAAGTTGGAGTGATCCCCGTGATTTGAATAAAACGGTCAAGGCAATATCTTTGCCTTCGAACAATTCAAGCACTTCCGACCGTAGGATCATAGAACTTGAAGATCAAGTCAAGTTTCTCATGAAATCCTACGAGGCTCCTAAACTTTCAAGCCAAGTGAACAAAATCACTTCTTCATGTGAATTATGTAGTGGTCCCCACGACACTCGTGATTGCATGGAACTCCCCGAACAAGCTTTTGTGGACTACGCATCCTCGCGTACCGACGGAGCAGGAGACAAGTGGTACACTTTCAAACCCGAGCCAAACCATTACGGTGATACATACAACCCTTCATGGAAAAATCACCCGAACCTTAGGTGGAAACAAAACCAAAACACACAACAACCCAATTCTTCCAACCCACCTAATCGTTTCCAATCAAGCGGTTCCAACTCGAACCGTACTTTCAACAACAATCCTTCCGGCAATGGTAGTACCAATAACTTTGAAGGATTGATGTCTCAATTTATGGCATCTCAAGAAGCTCGTTTAGCCAAGTTTGAAGCCGATTTCAAACAAAAACAAAGCGAGATGACCAATAAGATTGACACATTGTTGAAAGCCCTCAATGACCGAGAAATGGGAGCACTCCCTAGCAACACGGTCAAGAACCCGAAACTGAACGTCAACGCTATTTCATCGGTTTCGTCCCCTAGTTCTTGTCCACAATATTATTCGGTCAATTCCATGAGCACGTGTTTCAAACAAACCCAAGTCGTTCCAAATGACCAAGAAGTTATGACATCCAAATTGGTCAACAACATAGTTGAAACACCTCCCACTCAAAACCTTGACGAAGAATTCAAGGAGCTCCACCTTGAAAGTCCGGTTGTTGATGAGTTGGATGAAAAGAAGCTCAAGTTAGGCAAAAAAGGGACCGCCTTTGTTCAAAATAAGCTACCTAAGAAATTAGATGATCCGGGCTTATTTGTTCTACCTTGCAAGATCGGTAATTCGGAGGCTTATGACACATTAGCCGATCTTGGATCAAGCCTTAACCTACTTCCGTTACCTCTCTACACCTCTCTAAAACTAGGAAAACTTGAAGAAACCGAGGTGATAATAGGTTTAGCGGATGGGAGTGTTGCTTACCCGGTTGGAGTAGTTAAGGACGTGTTAGTGCACATTGGAAAACTAACCATTTTAGCCGATTTCCACGTCCTTGATATGGTTAGCGACCCTACATGCCCCTTGTTGATAGGTAGAGGATTTTTGGCGACCGCTAGTGCTATGATTGATTGTAAGGAATCCAAGATAACGGTAGGAGAAGGAGATACTTGGTCAGTCTATGATGTGAAGAAACATGCTTATGATACTAGTGATGAACCGACACCCCATTGGTTAGAGTTGAATAGGAGACCATCTAGATATGGACCTTGGATAGATAGAGGCTTCATAGGACCCCAACGCCCATTTTACCTAGAAGAGGACTTTGTGAACCGAACACATACGGTAGAACAACTCTTGGCTAGGGAAACCGAATTGGATCCATTTGAAGACCCTCTAGTTTTTAGAAGGATGATTGAGTTCCTAGGAGTTTTGCCAATTAACCTAGGAATGAATAAGTGGACTTGTGAGGAAGATGATCATAAGTGGAGTTGGGACAAACCACCCAAAGATGGAGATGGGTCATGGCATATTAAGATGACATTGTATGACCCGGATGGAGAGAAGTTTGAAAAGATATATCGTACTAAGCGGACCAATAGGAAACTTCAATCCAAGCTTAACCCTAAAGACGTCCTCGATGACGAGCTCACTTATATAGGGTAGAGTGACTTTGAGTCTAGCTACAAGACTCGTTAATAAAGAAAAGCGCTTCTTGGGAGGCAACCCAATCTTTATTTGCTTTGTGTGTTTATTTATTTATTTGCTTTGTGTGTTTATTTGTTTGTTTGTTTGTTTTTATTTGTTTCCGTATGTATGTTTAATTTTTTATTCCTATTGATTCATGTTAAAAACTAAATTGTGAAAATGCTTTATTTTGTTTTTAACTTCGTCTTAACTACATATAAAGGTATTTTGCAAAAGTTAAGTGTAAGGGAAATCTAAATCGGTTTATTAGAAAACAAATTAACATGAATCGTAATAATAATAAATTAACATACATATTAGTGTGTGTTTGAGTCAAATGCTTGTATCGAGTCATAATGATGTTTTGCAGGATTTCCAGGAAGTAAGGTAAAGGTTTTTCCAGAAATTTTCCGGAAACTTAAAATGAAAATTTTTGTCAGGTCATTTCTGACGGCGTCAGGGTTTATAACCTGACGGCGTCAGATTTAATTTTCAGAAATTTTTGAAAGTTTTGTTTTTAAAAAGTTTTTATTAAAATCTCCAGCTTATAATCTCCAGGAATCTGTAAAGTTATCATTTCACAAGCATTATATCCTTATATATAGATTTTATCCCGCCGATGTTATGCAGGTTTTCGTGTTTGTTTTCTCAGGTTTAACAGGTTATTTCGGACAAGGAAATGTTTTGAATCAAGCTTTTGGCGATGCATTAGTCATGGAGCTTCAACATTACTTTGGAAGAAGATTTAACCGTGTTATTTCATTATCCACCGAGCGAATCAGGGGAGTATTTGATTTCATTCTTTTACTTTATGCTTTTACATCTTGTTATTTGAACATTGGGGACAATGTTCATCTTAAGTGTAAGGGGAGGGTAAAAGTACGATTAGAGAATACTATTACGCTTGATTTTTGTTTGTTTAATAGTAGATGTGTAATAAAACTGAGAGAAATACTTGTTAAGGTAATTTTAGTGCCAAATTTAAATTTTTTTACAACATATAGGAGTGAAACTTTGATCTTAATAAGCGTCTCACGGATAGGAGTTATATGACTAGCACAAAAACCGTACCACTAAAAATTTTCCACCCCCAAATATGTGAGGTTCGCCCCTAGAATTGGTAGGAAAAGCATTTATGCTATGATGTGTGTACCGGTAGCACTTAGATTCTAGAACTTGCGTTAGGACCATTCCAAGGCCACAAGTGAGACTACATTCGTGTAGTTAGATTTACTACATGATAAGAGGCATTAGGATTAACCCATTGTTTTACACCTGTGTTTTTGTTATAATTACTTTGGCTACATTGGTCAAGTAATTCTCCCACACCATTTGCGTTGTACTCATTTTTAGTACACGATACCCCTAGTACACCCCTCAGAGCCTATCTTTTCGTTTCGACCTTTAAGCATCTTACTTAAGGGAAGAATTTGTTACACCCCACTAAAATGTACACCCAAATCGCCTTAGCCTACCTTGTATGCACTCATTTTTAGTGCATTATTGTTACAACATTTGTTTAAACCCCAAGTTAATTATCTAATTGATTACATGGTTGCTAAGTCGAGTCATATCCTTGTACATATTGTTTTGGGACGATTGGGACTCATGGGTAAGGAACTAGTGTAATGGAGTAATGGGGAAGAACATCATTTATTACCCCCATATGTGCTAAATATTTTAAAAAGTACTCCAAGTTTTTCAATTATCTTAATTCGAGTCATTAGAATAGTTATTTGTAAAGTTATGTAAAAGTTCAAGTGTAAGGGGATGCAATGCCCCTATGATGTATTATTTTGGATGGTAGGGCAAAAGTGTATGTCAAAAAAAAAAAAAAAAAAAAAAAAAAAAAAAAAAAAAAAATCGAAAAAATCAAGAAAAATACAAAAAAATGAGAAAAAGAAAAATAGAAAAAACATACGGACTACCATCCCGTTTCATTTTATGTTTATTTTTATGTTTTTGTTATTTTGTTATTTTCTTTCATTTGCTTAAATTGAGTCGAGTCTTGGCTTAGCAACATTGTATAGTACATGTAATTGATCAAGATCTTTAACTCGCCACCAATAAAACATCCTTTATCGAACAAAACCGTGTTTTCCTTTTCCCTACACCTAACGTTATAACCCATTTAAAAGCCCTCTTTGATAGTTTATCTTTGGTGCTTACGCCTAGTGGAGGAGGTTTTCGATCCTTTCCCAAGCCTATGGTAATCTATTTGCTATGACAGGTAGTGAGAGATATTATCCGTTTTCATTTATGAGATTTATTTTGATGACACTTGAGAGATGTGAGTATCTAAACACTACTTGTGAGGTGCTAGTTTATAATCTCCGTGCTTATTATGATTGAAGTGGAACGATTATTTGTTGTAATTACTTTTATGTTTGCATTAAATGACCCCTAACCTGTATTTTGATTAGAATAAAAGCGCATTTGCTTGAGGACAAGCAAATCTCAAGTGTAAGGGTATTTGATGAAGCGAAAAGTGTACCGCTTTTAAGGGGTCATTTAAGCCCTAAATCGTATTTATTTGATCAAATATTGCCCTAAATCGTTCCTTTTGTCATTTTAGGTACTTTTGAGGAGAAATCTGGAAAAGGAGGCATTTTGGACGTTTTTGGAGCATAAAAGTGAAGAAAACGACAAAGTCTCAAAAATCGGCTAAAAGTTACCTTTGACGGCGTCAGATTTTACTCTGGACGGCGTCATGGCTTGGCAAGAAAAAGTGGACGTGAAATTTACTCATGATAAGCCAGTGAAAATTGCATGTAAATTCTGACGGCGTCACGCTTTAACCTGATCAAGGGCGTCACGGCTTAATTCAAAGAGGGACGGCGTCACGTTCAAGAGCTGACGGCGTCAAGCCTTGATAAGCCAGAACGGATTTTGGAGAGCTAAAGAGGGACGGCGTCAAGAAGGTCATCCGGGAACCCTAGAAGCGGCGAGGTGACGGCGTCACACTCCATAAGGTGACGCCGTCAGATCCAAAAGTCTATATATAGTTTTCTAATTTTTTGTCATTAGAGAGAGAGAGCTTAGTGTGGAATTTTTGGGAGAAAACCCTAAGACGATTTTAGCATCTTTTTCAAGGCTTTTTGCCTTGAGATCTTCCATGTTACATTGAACGATAAGTTATCAATTAATCATTCAATATGTCTATGTGTTGTTTGATTTTATCTTGTTCTTGTCTTTTGTTTAACATGTTAGGCTAGATTTATCTTGTGTTTGCTTAGATCTAATGAAACCTAGCTATTGATTATTGGTTATTAGTGTGTTATTAGTTGTATTGGATGATTGTTTATCTATGTTAGGCTTAAGAAAACTGGCTAACTTCCTATTCGGTAACTTGCTTGAACGTCTTAAGAAACATGAACCAAATGCGTACTAAAGGTTTTTATGGTTGTATTTAATGCACAAGCGAATTCTAGTGATCCCATGTTAGGAGCTTCCTAGCCGGCTCGACATAAGAGTGAAGTAGGAGCTTGTAGAGTTGGGGAAGTACGTACGCCACCCCACGATTGGTATTAAGGAATACACCCGTCATCCACGCGACTAATACACACTAATCAACCGGTAAAAGATAGTTAGGGAGTAAGGAAATCTAAGTAAACACATTTCTCTACACTTAAGTTCTCACCAACTTTTTATTTTTGTTATTTTATTTTATTTGCATTTGTAGTTATTTGGGTTAGTTGACTAGCAACTAATTCCGCCCACTCCTTCAAAACCGAGATTTTACTTGCTTTCATAAAAATATAAAAACATAAAAAGAATCTTCCTCAACCTTTAGACCTATTAGAGTAGTTTTTCATACCTAACGAACACTATTCCCTGTGGAGAACGATCAATCCCACGTACTTACCACTACACTATACTACATCGGTCAGGTACACTGCCTGGTGGGGTTGTAAGCCTCTTGAGATCCCTCGAGAGGTAAAACCTGTCGTAAGGTTGCAAAACCACGCATCAGGAGGATACACCGTCGCAGCTGTAATTTTCCTAAGGGATGGAGTTTTGGCTTCAAGCTCATCGGCCTTTCTTTTTTCCATATCTAAAGACCAAAATATTTGTTCAGGCGTTAACTTCTTTTGAGGTGCAAACACAGTCAATCGATTCTCCTCATAATAATCATGGGGTTTGACTATTATTCGATTGGCTATGCATTTGGGATCCTTCATTTTCTCATTCATTCTTTCTTTATTTCTCACATCTATCTCATTACTCTCTTCTAAAGATGAAACATCAGGTGGGGCATGACTAGGCATAATCATCACATTGGCATCATATAAGGCAGGTTGGGCTACTTTAGCTTTCCTAAGGAGAGCTAATTTAGGTTCACCTACATTACTTTCACTATGCTTATCACACAACTTTTTGTGCTTTTGAAGCATTTGAACCGTTTGTCTAGATTGGTCTTGCGTGTACAACTTATTTTCAAGCTTATTCTTTAAGGTTTTAAGTCTTGAGAAATAATTTAAGAGTTGTGTTTCTTTTTCCTTGAAATCTTGTTTTAGTGTATTTACGTGCTCTTGGGCCTCCTGTTTTTGTTTAACAGTTTGATCCAGCTGTTTTTGCAAAGAATTCAACTCTTGTTTTAATGTTTCCTCCCTTAAATTACGCTCAGTTATAAGTGTACGCATTTCACTATCCATTTTGTGCTCACGTTCAGTTAGTTCAATTTTAGCACGTTGTTCATAAATTGCCACCTGATCTTTATATATGTTTAGTCTAGTGGTCAAGGTGTCATCAGGGACAAACTCAGTGTTTTCATGCCACACACAAGCATTATCTACCACACAGGCATTATCTACAACACAAGCAATATTTTCAACAAAAGATGCACCACCTTGTACATCAGACACGTTGTTGTGATTCACATATTGTTCATATGGAATAATATTACTATTTCCCATGTCAACAGTATCTGAATCAACCCCATCTGTCTGTTGTACTTCATTGGGAATCTTTTGTTTATCAACTACGTTATATGTGTCATAAAGCTTTAGTACCTCAGAAATCACAGATGCATTGGAGGAACCAGCTTGTTGAGGTGATGAGACAACAGAGGACAAATTAGCCATGAAGATTGTTTGAGCTGTTGGTTCATCATCCACATCAGAGTCAAAAGCATCACAATCATCAGCTTTGAATATGTTGGGATCATTAAGTGCAAGGTCCTGAACTGGCTGTTCGTCCACATTGACATCAAAAGTATTTCCCCCATCGCCAGCAAGAAACAACATTTCTTCTTCGTCTAACACAGCTCCATTCTCTTGAGCCTGCATCAACAACATCTTATCCTTGAAGTAGTATGAGTTCTGAGGACGTTTTGGTTGATTGCAGTTTCTGGCAATGTGTCCAAGTCCACCACAGTTATAACACTTGGGTTGTTTCCCCTGCCCCTGATTTGCATTCGTTACTCTGATCTGCACATCACCTCGACCCATGTTCCTTTGATTCAAGTTTTGCCTCCTCTGAACATTTTGAACCACAATTCTTCCATCCTTCACAGTTACCAGATTGCGTAGGTTTGATGAGGTTCTGAGTTGATTGTTAGTCTGAGGGAGTGTTGCTTTAAATTGTTGAACAAGTAAGGACACTTGGTTGGTAAGGTTATCAATCATTTTGTCAGTGTGAGAGTAACCTGAATCCAATTGTGGACTCATAGCAGATGGTGATGAATAGGGATGATGATAAGCTTGGTCAGATGACAATTGGTTGATTGGCTGAGCACTTGCAACAAATGACAGTGGATCATTTGATGTAGTTGGATTGAGTTTTTCTCTTAACAGACGATCATAAGCAGCATGTTTCTCATGTTGTTGTAGATAGGCATACAACTGTTCATAATTTGTTTCTCTCATACCTTTGTTGAGTTTCACTGCAGTAACAAATCTGTCCCATTCTGGAGTCATGTTGTTTACAAACTTTGAGTTATGTTGGATGTTGGGCATAGTCATTCTGATGATCCTCATGTCATTTACCAACTTATGAAATCTCACATAGTAATCTGTAATGTTCTCACCCGGGTTCATCTTAAAATGTTCAAACTCGTCATACTGCTGTGACTCATGATCTTCCTTTGTGGGTTCTGATCTAGCCAGAAGCATTTTGACGTTGTCCCACACTGCTTTTTCTTCAGTGTTGAAATTGATGAGTTTGTACACATCTTTGGGCAAACCTTGAATGACAATGTTAGAGGCTCTAATATTGGCATCATACCTCTTCTTTTCTTCCTTATTAAGATCATTGTAGGTTCGAGGCCTGTCGATTCCCAAAGTGACAGTTCCGTCTTCACCAGTAGTAACAGCGTATCTGGTGGTGCCCATCTGAAATGGTCCTTCATCAATGGATTTAAGAATGTTAAATCCATTTTCTTTGCCCAAGCAGTAAAGCCGTATTCGTTGTGCCCACGACTCATAGTCAGTCCTATCAAGCATAGGAGGACGGGTATCGGACCCTGCTGCTTGAATGTCATCAGAAGCAGTGCTTGGTATGCTTGCCATACTGTATACGGGATTTTACAATTCTTGAGATTTAAACCGAGAAATAAGTTCTTTCGCGGGATTTTACAAAATTCAAGAACAAACCGTTATTTGATCACTTGAGTCAAATCACAGTAACCAAACCGCAATCACAAAAGTACCAAACCACAATTCCCAAACCGCAGGGGTACTAGTCAAACCGCAAGTATCAAACCGCAAAAACACTAGGCAAACCGCAAAATCAGAAGACCAAACCGCTATATCTAAACCGCAGAAATACTAGACAAACCGCTAGTATTAAACCGCTGAACCAGAATGCCAAAACCGCAGGATTCAAACCGCTAGAATACTATTCAAATCGCAAAGATCAAACCGCAAACCCAGAATACCAAACCGCAAGATTCAAACTGCAACAGTTAACCCAACCGCAATGATCAAACCGCTGATACCTGAACCGCAAAGACCTAAACCGCTGGCACTAGAATACCAAACCGCAAGAATCCAAACCGCTACTACTAGACGACAAACCGCTACCTGACAGAAATAACAAACCACAACCGCAAATAGACAAAACGTCCTTTTTAGTACTTTTTGTCCTTTTCCTATTTTGGTTATACTCCAAACCGTTGTCAGTAAATCAGACCAAACCGTAAACAATAATTACCCGAATAACACAAACCGCTGCGAGGAATCCTTCATCGAGTGTCAAACCGCTGCGAAGAGAACTCGTCCAAAAGTCCAAACACTGCTAAGAAAACCTTCAAATCTTCCACAAACAAGCACTAACAATGTTGTATGTTATCAAGGAAGAAGTAGAGCAGTTTTATGAACACAGAAGTACACTTTTTCAACGGATTTAATCACAAACAAAGCACTACCAATGATTTTCTGAACTTTTCAATTCGACACACAAAAATAACATAAAAGTGCCAAAATCTCAACACAAATCCGTGAATATGCAATAACTAGAACCTAACCATGGCTCTTGATACCAATTGTAGAATATTCATAACAATCAAACACACGTATGGAGTAGATTTGGCCGATTATGTTAGTGAGATTTAGAGAGAGAAAGGAAGAGTTGGGAACTTAGAGAGAGAAGGGAATGTTGTATTAGTTGAATGTTTTAGAAGTTCCAACCCTCTCCCTAGGTGGAGAGGGGTATTTATAGTACATACTATTGGTGCCCCGAGTGGGCTGTGGAGCAAGCTGATAGTGGGTAAAGACCTGACCCACTCCACAAGTTCTATATTAACTAAACTATTACTAATATTACTGATAATCCTACGAGCTAGTTAATGCTAACAGATACTCGGGGTGACCGAGTCTTCACATGAATATTTATATTCCTAACACTATGTCTAAAGACCAAAATATTTGCTCAGGCGTTAACTTCCTTTGAGGTGCAAACACAGTCAATCGATTCTCTTCATAATAATCATGGGGTTTGACTATGATTCAATTGGCTATACATTTGGGATCCTTCATTTTCTCAGTCATTCTTTCTCTATTTCTCACTTCTATCTCATTACTCTCTTCTAATGATGAAACATCAGGAGGGGCATGACCAGGCATAATCATCACATTTGCATCATATAAGGCAGGTTGGGCTACTTTAGCATTCCTAAGGAGAGCTAATTTAGGATCACCTACATTACTTTCACTATGCTTATCACAAAACCTTTTGTGCTTTTGAATCATTTGAGCAGTTTGTCTGGTCTGGTCTTGTGTGTACAACTTGTTTTCAAGCTTATTCTTTAATGTTTTAAGTCTGGAGAAATCATTTAAGAGTTTTGTTTCTTTTTCTTTGAAATCTTGTTTTAGTGTATTTAAATGCTCTTGGGCCTCCTGTTTTTGTTTAACAGTCTGATCTAGCTGTTTTTTCAAAGAATTCAACTCTTGTTTCAATGTTTCTTCCCTTACATTACGTTCTGTTATAAGTGTACACATTTGACTTTCCATTTTCTGCTCACGTTCAGTTAGTTCAAATTTAGCACGTTGTTCATATATGGCCACCTGATCTTTATATATGTTTAGTCTAGTGGTCAAGGTGTCATCAGGGACAAACACAGTGTTCTCATGCCATTCACAAGCATTATCTACAACACAAGCATTATTTTTAACAGAAGATGCACAATCTGGTACATCAGACTCGTTGTTGTGAATCACATATTGTTCATGTGGAATAATGATGCGTGGTTTTGTAACCTTACAACAGGTTTTACCTCTCGAGGGATCTCAAGAGGCTTACAACCCCACCAGGCAGTGTACCTGACCGATGTAGTATAGTGTAGTGGTAAGTACGGGGGATTGATCGTTCTCCACAGGGAATAGTGTTCGTTAGGTATGAAAGTCTACTCTAATTAGGTCTAAAGGTTGAGGAAGATTCTTTTTATGTTTTTATATTTTTTTATGAAAGCAAGTAAAATCTCGGTTTTTGAAAGAGTGGGCGGAATTAGTTGCTAGTCAACTAACCCAAATTACTACGAATGCAAATAAAATAAAATAACAAAAATGAAATGTGGTGAGAAACTTATGTGTAGAGAAATGTGTTTACTTAGATTTCCTTACTCCCTAACTATCTTTTACCGGTTAATTAGTGTGTATTAGTTGCGTGGATGACGGGTGTATTCCTTAATACCATTCGTGGGGTGGCGTACTTACTTCCCCAACTCTACAAGCTCCTACTTCACTCCTATGTCGAGCCGGCTAGGAAGCTCCTAACATGGGATCACTAGAATTCGCTTGTGCATTAAATACAACCATAAAAACCTTTAGTACGCATTTGGTTCATGTTTCTTAAGACGTTCAAGCAAGTTACCGAATAGGAAGTTAGCCAGTTTTCTTAAGCCTAACATAGATAAACAATCATCCAATACAACTAATAACACACTAACAACCAATAATCAATAGCTAGGTTTCATTAGATCTAAGCAAACACAAGATAAATTTAGCCTAACATGTTAAACAAAAGACAAGAATAAGATAGAATCAAACAACACATAGACATATTGAATGATTAATTGATAACTTATCTTTCAATGAAACATGGAAGATCTCAAGGCAAAAAGCCCTGAAAAAGTAGCTAAAATCGTCTTAGGGTTTTCTCCCAAAATTCCACACACTAAGCTCTCTCCAATGACAAAAAAATTAGAAAACTATATATAGATTTTTGGATCTGACGGCGTCACCTTATGGAGTGTGACGCCGTCACCTCGCCGCTTTTAGGGTTCCCGGATGACCTTCTTGACGCCGTCCCTCTTTAGCTCTTCAAAAATCCATTCTGGCTTATCAAGGCTTGACGCCGTCGAACCATGAACGTGACGCCGTCCCATTATGATTTAAGCCGTGACGCCCTCGATCAAGTTAAAGAGTGACGCCGTCAGAATTCACATGCTATTTTCACTGGCCCGTCATGAGTAAATTTCACATCCAACTTTTCTTGCCAAGGCATGACGCCGTCCAGAGTAAAGTCTGACGCCGTCAAGAGTAACTTTTAGCCGATTTTTGAGACTTTGCCGTTTTCTTCACTTTAATGCTCCAAAAACGTCCAAAATGCCTCCTTTTCCAGATTTCTCCTCAAAAGTACCTAAAATGACAAAAGGAACGATTTAGGGCAATATTTGATCAAATAAATACGATTTAAGGCTTAAATGACCCCTTAAAAGCGGTACACTTTTCGCTTCATCAAATACCCTTACACTTGAGATTTGCTTGTCCTCAAGCAAATGTGCTTTTATTCTAATTAAAATACAAGTTAGGGGTCATTTAATGCAAACATAAAAGTAATTACAACAAATATTCGTTCCACTTCAATCATAATAAGCACGGAGATTATAAACTAGCACCTCACAAGTAGTGTTTAGATACTCACATCTCTCAGGTGTCATTAAAATAAATCTCATAAATGAAAACGGATAATATCTCTCACTACCTGTCATAGCAAATAGATTACCATAGGCTTGGGAAAGGATCGAAAACCTCCTCCACTAGGCGTAAGCACCTAAGATAAACTATCAAAGAGGGCTTTTAAATGGGTTATAACGTTAGGTGTAGGGAAAAGGAAAACACGGTTTTGTTGGATAAAGGATATTTTACTGGTGGCTAGTTAAAGATCTTGATCAATTACATGTACTATACAATGTTGCTAAGCCAAGACTAGACTCGATCTTAAGCTAAAAGCAAAATAACAAAAACATAAAACAAACATAAAATAAACATAAAATGAAACGGGATGGTAGTCCGTATGTTTTTTTTCTACTTTTCTTTTTCTCATTTTGTATTTTTTTTTTTTTTTTTTTTTTTGTATTTTTCTTGATTTTTTTTTTTTTTTTTTTTTTTTTTTTTTTTTTTTTTTTTTCCATACACTTTTGCCCTACCATCCAAAATAATACATCATAGGGGCGTTGCATTCCCCTTACACTTGAACTTTTACATAACTTTACAAATAACTATTCTAATGACTCGAATTAAGATAATCGAAAAACTTGGAGTACTTTTAAAATATTTAGCACATATGGGGGTAATAATGTTGTTCTTCCCCATTACTCCATTACACTAGTACTTTACCCATGAGTCCCAATCGTCCCAAAACAATATGTACAAGGATATGACTCGACTTAGCAACCATGTAATCAATTAGATAATTAACTTGGGGTTTAAACAAATGTTATCACAATAATGCACTAAAAATGAGTGCATACAAGGTAGGCTAAGGCGATTTGGGTGTACATTTAAGTGGGGTGTAACAAATTCTTCCTTTAAGTAAAATGCTTAAAGGTCGAAACGAAAAGATAGGCTCTGAGGGGTGTACTAGGGGTATCGTGTACTAAAAATGAGTACAACGCAAAGGGTGTGGGAGAAATTACTTGACCAATGTAGTCAATGTAATTATAACAAAAACACAGGTGTAAAACAATGGGTTAATCCTAATGCCTCTTATCATGTAGTAAATCTAACTACACGAATGTAGTCTCACTTGTGGCCTCGGAATGGTCCTAACGCAAGTTCTAGAATCTAAGTGCTACCGGTACACACATCATAGCATAAATGCTTTTCCTACCAATTCTAGGGGTGAACCTCACATATTTGGGGTGGAAAATTTTTTAGTGGTACGGTTTTGTGCTAGTCATATAACTCCTATCCATGAGACGCTCATTAAGACCAAAGTTTCACTCCTATATGTTGTAAAAAATTTTAAATTTGGTACTAAAATTACCTTAACAAGTATTTTTCTCAGTTTTATTACACATCTACTATTAAACAAACAAAAATCAAGCGCAATGACATTCTCTAAAATCGTACTTTTACCCCCCCCCCTTACACTTAAGATGAACATTGTCCCCAATGTTCAAATAACAAGATGTAAAAGCATAAAGTAAAAGAATGAAATCAAATACTCCCCTGATTCGCTCGGTGGATAATGAAGTTACACGGTTAGATCTTCTTCCAAGGTAATGTAGAAGCTCCATGACTAATGCATCGCCATAAACTTGATTCCATAAACATCTCCTTGTCCAAAATAACCTGTTAAACCTGAGAAAACAAACACGAAAACCTGCATAACAACGGCGGGATAAATCTATATATAAGGATATAATGCTTGTGGAATGATAATTTTGCAGATTCCTAGAGATTATAAGTTGGAGATTTTAATAAAAACTTTTTATGAAAACAAAACTTTCAAAAATTTCTGAAAATTAAATCTGACGCCGTCAGGTTATAAACCCTGACGCCGTCAGAAATGACCTGACAAAGATTCTCATTTTAAGTTTCCGGAAAATTTCTGGAAAAACCTTTACCTTACTTCCTGGAAATCCTGCAAAACATCATTATGACTCGATACAAGCATTTGACTCAAACAAATACTAATATGTATGCTAATTTAATATTATT
Organism: Artemisia tridentata subsp. tridentata; assembly: GCA_021014915.2. Classification (NCBI taxonomy): domain Eukaryota; kingdom Viridiplantae; phylum Streptophyta; class Magnoliopsida; order Asterales; family Asteraceae; genus Artemisia; species Artemisia tridentata. The sequence goes on from CP139503.1 coordinate 286,976,180, forward strand.
ACGATTCATGTTCATTTGTGTTCTAATAAACAAATTTGGATTTCCCTTACACTTATCTTTTGCAAAATACCTTTATATGTAGTTAAGACGAAGTTAAAAACAAAATAAAGCATTTTCACAACTTAGTTTTGAACATGAATCAATAAGAATAAAAATTAAACAAACATACGGAAGCAAATAAAATCAAACTAACAAAAAAATAAACAAACAAAGCAAATAAAGCTTGGGTTGCCTCCCAAGAAGCGCTTGTTTTTGTTCGAGTCACGAGCCTGACTCTACCCTTATTTAACGGAAATAGGAGAGGTTTTTCCTACACTTAGGATTAAGTGCGGGTGATAGTAGCGATACACACCCTTAGGGTGGAAATATGCCACGTGAGGAAAGAGTGACGGGTGAATTATATACTCAAAGGGGTGTGCTCCTTTCATCATAACCTTACCTAATTCACTTTGGTCAATGGGTGAATTAAAGTTTTCTCCTAAAAAGGGATCATCTTCTATCAACTTTGAGAGATTCCTAGTTGGGAATCCATCTTGACCTAATAAACCCGGTTTAAACCCATAATGTTTCTTGTGATCAATCATGAATGGGTGATGTAAGTATGTAAGGTCATGGTTCACTCCTATATTAGCTTCCACTCCACATGGCCTAGAGTCTACTACCTTAATCTTAACATTACCCGGACTACATGGTTTGATGGGTGGATCGGGACCTAATTCAATTCCTAAGTTCACATCTAAGGATGGAAGATTAGGTAACGGTTTTGGTTTAGGCTCCGGTTCATCAAAACTAGGAACTTCCATAGAACTAAAAGAAAGGTTATGACTACAAGTATTCAAACCTATTTCTTCTAGTTTTGTTTGGTCCAAGGGCTCTACCTCTATTGGGGTTCCTATAGTCTCTTCTACTTCTTTCGGGTAAGTCACGGGCGGTGTGGGTGCCTCAAATGATGGTAGGACTTGTGAGGTACTTAGCGGGCTTATGTTACTAACCTCATCATTCCTTGTGTCTAGATCACCTATATCCTCATCATGTGTTTTAGTAGGATCTAACCCTAACATTTTCCCAAGTATCTCAAGTGCTTCTCTAGGCATCTCAACTTCTATGTCCGAATCATAAGGATCATCCTTAATATTCTGACTGCTATATTCAAATTGCCTAAAAGATTCATCATGTGTTTCTTGAGATTCAACGTCATCAATCATAAAACCTAGGTCTTTTTGATTAATGTGATCATGTTCGGCTAAATCCTCCATCACATCAAGATCACCTATGTGTTCATCCTGTATTATGGTAGTGCCTAACCATGACATGCAGCTAGGTGGCTCAACTCTACCCTCATCCCCAAACAAACTTGTTTCATGATCCTGGAAATTTATATTCAATTGACTTGTACTAACGTTTGTTGGGTTGTCTACCCTATAATAATATTGGGCACAATCTTCTATGGCATCCCATGCTTCTTCAGCACTTAATTCCCTAAAGTCCCCATTGGCAAAATCCTCAATGCGCATTTGGTCATATTGGCCAACACGATAGTAAAAGGTTCGGGTTAGGGATGCTAAAGCGAAACTATGATGAGGGAATTTTCGGAGTAAATTTCTAAAACGAGTCCATGCATCATATATGGGTTCATCTCGATATTGTTTGAAATTCGAGATGTCAATAGGGTAGAATGGCCTTTGTGGTTGGTGGTATGGTGGATTCGCGTACTCCATAATGGTGAACGGAAGAGTCAATGGAAGTTACGAACAAACACACAAAGAAAAATAGATAGACTAAAGAAAACCTAAAAAAATAAAATAAAAATCTCACTAGAAAGGAATCTAGTGAGTAGACCTAATAAAATAAAAATTCAACCTAAACAATAACTATTCCCCGGCAGCGGCGCCAAAAACTTGATGCGTGGTTTTGTAACCTTACAACAGGTTTTACCTCTCGAGGGATCTCAAGAGGCTTACAACCCCACCAGGCAGTGTACCTGACCGATGTAGTATAGTGTAGTGGTAAGTACGGGGGATTGATCGTTCTCCACAGGGAATAGTGTTCGTTAGGTATGAAAGTCTACTCTAATTAGGTCTAAAGGTTGAGGAAGATTCTTTTTATAGTTTTTATATTTTTTTATGAAAGCAAGTAAAATCTCGGTTTTTGAAAGAGTGGGCGGAATTAGTTGCTAGTCAACTAACCCAAATTACTACGAATGCAAATAAAATAAAATAACAAAAATGAAATGTGGTGAGAAACTTATGTGTAGAGAAATGTGTTTACTTAGATTTCCTTACTCCCTAACTATCTTTTACCGGTTAATTAGTGTGTATTAGTTGCGTGGATGACGGGTGTATTCCTTAATACCATTCGTGGGGTGGCGTACTTACTTCCCCAACTCTACAAGCTCCTACTTCACTCCTATGTCGAGCCGGCTAGGAAGCTCCTAACATGGGATCACTAGAATTCGCTTGTGCATTAAATACAACCATAAAAACCTTTAGTACGCATTTGGTTCATGTTTCTTAAGACGTTCAAGCAAGTTACCGAATAGGAAGTTAGCCAGTTTTCTTAAGCCTAACATAGATAAACAATCATCCAATACAACTAATAACACACTAACAACCAATAATCAATAGCTAGGTTTCATTAGATCTAAGCAAACACAAGATAAATTTAGCCTAACATGTTAAACAAAAGACAAGAATAAGATAGAATCAAACAACACATAGACATATTGAATGATTAATTGATAACTTATCTTTCAATGAAACATGGAAGATCTCAAGGCAAAAAGCCCTGAAAAAGTAGCTAAAATCGTCTTAGGGTTTTATCCCAAAATTCCACACACTAAGCTCTCCCTAATGACAAAAAATTAGAAAACTATATATAGATTTTTGGATCTGACGGCGTCACCTTATGGAGTGTGACGCCGTCACCTCGCCGCTTTTAGGGTTCCCGGATGACCTTCTTGACGCCGTCCCTCTTTAGCTCTTCAAAAATCCATTCTGGCTTATCAAGGCTTGACGCCGTTTAAAGCGTGACGCCGTCAGAATTCACATGCTATTTTCACTGGCCCGTCATGAGTAAATTTCACGTCCAACTTTTCTTGCCAAGGCATGACGCCGTCCAGAGTAAATTCTGACGCCGTCAAGAGTAACTTTTAGCCGATTTTTGAGACTTTGCCGTTTTCTTCACTTTAATGCTCCAAAAACGTCCAAAATGCCTCCTTTTCCAGATTTCTCCTCAAAAGTACCTAAAATGACAAAAGGAACGATTTAGGGCAATATTTGATCAAATAAATACGATTTAGGGCTTAAATGACCCCTTAAAAGCGGTACACTTTTCGCTTCATCAAATAATATTACTATTTCCCATGTCAACGGTATCCGATTCAACCACATCTGTCTGTTGTACTTCGTTGGGAATCTTCCGTTCATCTACCACGTTATATGTGTCATAAAGCTTTAGTACCTCAGAAATCACAGATACATTGGAGGGACCAGCTTGTTGAGGTGATGAGACAACAGAGGACATATTAGCCATGAAGATAGTTTGAGCAGTTGGTTCATCATCCACATCAGAGTCCAAAGCATCACAGTCATCAGCTTTGAAGATGTTGGGATCATTTAGTGCAAGGTCCTGAACTGGCTGCTCGTCCACATCGGCATCAAAAGTATTTCCTTCATCGCCAGCAAGAAACAACAACTCTTCTTCGTCCAACACTGCACCATTCTCTTAAGCTTGCATCAAAAACATCTTGTCCTTGAAATAGTCAGTGTTCTGTGGACGCTTTGGCTGATTGCAGTTTCTGGCAATGTGTCCAAGTCCACCACAGTTGTAACACTTCGGTTGCTTCCCCTGCCCTTGATTTCCATTCCCTACTTTGATCTGTACATTACCTCGACCCATGTTCCTTTGATTCAAGTTCTGCCTCCCCTGAACATTCTGAACCACAATTCTTCCATCCTCCACAGGTGTCAGATTGCGTGGGTTTGATGAAGTTCTGAGTTGATTGTTAGTCTGAGGGAGTGTTGCTTTGAATTTTTGAACAAGTAAGGAAACTTGGTTGGTGAGGTTATCAATCATTTTGTCGGTGTGAGTGTATCCTGAATCCAGTTGTGGATTCATAGCAGATGGTGATGAATAGGGATGATGATAAGCTTGATCAGATGAAGATTGGTTGATTGGCTGAATATTTGCAACAAATGCAAGTGGGTCATTTGGTATAGTTGGATTGAGTTTTTCCCTCAACAGACGATCATAAGCAGCATGCTTTTCATGTTGTTGTAGGTAGGCATACAGCTGTTCATAATTTGTATCTCTCAATCCTTTGTTGAGTTTCACTGCAGTAACAAATCTGTCCCATTCTGGTGTCATGTTGTTCACAAACTTTGAGTTGAGTTGGATGTTAGGCATGGTCATCATGATTATCCTCATGTCATTCACAAGCTCGTGAAATCTCACATAGTAATCAGTGATGTTCTCACCCGGGTTCATCTTGAAATGCTCAAACTCATCATATAGCTGTGACTCACGATCTTCTTTTGTAAGTTCTGATCCAGCCAGAAGCATTTTGACATTGTCCCAAATAGCTTTGGCTTTAGTGTTGAAGTTGATAAGTTTTTAAACATCTTTGGGCAGGCCTTGAATTACAATATTGGAAGCTCGGATTTCAGCATCATACCGCTTCTTTTCTTCCTCATTAAGATCATTGTAAGTACGTGGCCTGTCAATTCCAAGTGTGACAGCTCCATTCTCATCGGTAGTAACAGTATCTCTCGTGGTGCCTATCTGAAATGGTCCTTCATCAATGGATTTGAGAATGTTAACTCCATTCTCTTTTCCCAAGCAGTAGAGTCGAATTCGTTGTGCCCACGACTCATAATCCGTCCTATCAAGCATAGGAGGGCGGGTATCGGACCTAGCAGCTTGAATGTCATCTGAAGCAGTGCTTGCTATGTTAGCCATAATGTATACGGGTTTTTACAATTCTTTGATTTAAACCGAGAAATCGAATCTTTCGCGGGATTTTCTAAAATCAAGAATAAACCGTGATTGGATTACTTGAGTCAAACCGCAGCTAAAAGTACTACTTCAGTATCAAACCGCAATGCTTAAACCGTAGTCACACAAGCCGAAACGTTTAGACCTAAACCGCAAAGAGTCAAACCGCAAAGACCCAAACCGCAAATAGTCAAACCGCAAAGAGTCAAATCGCAAAAGATCTAAACCGCAAGGAATCAAACCGCAAAGAGTTAAACCGCAAAAGATCTAAACCGCAAAGAGTCAAACCGCAAAGACCTAAACCGCAAGGAATCAAACCGCAAAGACCAAACCACAAAGAGTCAAACCACAAAAGACCTAAACCGCAAAGAGTCAAGCCGCAACACCTTGGTCAAACCGCAAAACTGGTCAAACTGCAAGACTGGTCAAACCGCAACTATTAAACGACAAACCACAAACGGACAAGAACATACAAACCACAGTAGCAAAGGACAAACACGTCACTTTCAGTACCTTTTGTCGTGTTTCCCTTTTTAGGTTAAACGCCAAACCGCAAACCCGATAATCACCAAACCGCAGTCAGAAATTTCCTAAACTAGCATAAACCGCAAACAAGAAACCTTTATCGAGAGGCAAACCGCAGCGAAGAATGCGCGTCAGAAACTCAAACCGCAGTGAAGAAAATCCTTAAATCTTCCACGAAACACAACAAATCAACCGTAGATTGCCAAGAAACTAAACTAGAGAACTATGTGAACACAAAAGTACTAAGTTTTAACGATTTGAACCACAAACAAAGCTAAACCAATGATTTTCTTGGCTAAACTATGCGACCCACAAAACTAACACAAAAGTACCAAAATCTCAACACAAATCCGTGAATATGTAATAACTAGAACCTAACCATGGCTCTTGATACCAATTGTAACATATTCACAATCACTTAAACACATAAAAGATGAGATTTGGCCGAATAGATTTAGAGAGAGAAAGAAAGTATGGGAACCCTAGAGAGAGAAATGTAAAGTTGTATTGAAATAATGAAAGGTTCCAACCCTCTCCCTAGGTGGAGAGGGGTAAAGACCCGACCCACTCCACAAATACTAATTGTAACTAAGCTAATACTAATGATGAACTCAAATAAGTACATTTTATTACTATCATTTATCCTATTAATTTGACTTGTTTTACTATATTATGTATGAGGATTGATACTTAATCGTTTACTTTTGTAATTCTCAGGTAAAAACAAGCATTTGGTGAAACTTAGCGATTTTGGACTGATTATGGAGCAAAACATGCAAGAAGTTAAGAGTCTACTAAATGAAGAAGATCAAGACTAATCTGCTCCAGATGCGCCGCATCTCACTCATTGCATGCGCCGCATCTCTATCAAAATATCACCAGATACGATCCAAGATACAAGAGGACATGCGCCGCATCTAATAATAGAGTTACGCCGCATCTTCTGGCAGTGTACGAATATTCCTGAATATTATAATCTTGGACCCCACGCGAAGTTAAGTCAATGCGCCGCATCTACTTACTAGATGCGCCGCATCTTCCCTCAGACAGAAACTATAAATACCCCAAGACCAGACGAATTTCGGGGAGACCATATAATACCGAAGACCGAACAGGAGAAACCAAGGACGAATTCAGTCAAGGAGGCAGCACAAGACACACCCAAATCTAAGATACAAGAGCTGTAAGAAGGTGCTGCATGTGTTTAATTCATTAAGTAGTTTTGTTTTATTGTGTTAGCAAACTTTAATTCATCAGGATTGGTGGCTTGTGTAATGTGACAACGAAAGATTGCACTCCCTTTAATACTTGCTTTCCCATCAATTAAAGTTTATATGTTGATGTCTTTGGTTACTACTTATTAGTGCATTGATAACCTCTGTGTTTATTAGTGGCTTGCGGGCATTTAACTGCGGAAAATAATGTGGCTCCCACGGTTATTACTAAATTGATCACTTAGGAATAACTTTTAGACATAAGTAATCATTAAGGGTTTACTCGCCGATAAGAATAGGACCAACGAGAAAGGGTTAACTACATACACTTCATATAAAGCTATCAATAAAACAAGTGACAATCTACTTAATCATAAGGACAGCCCTCTTATTGTCTCGAGTATTTATCTGTGTACGTGTGTGCTACTTGCTGATTCGTGCCTATTGGTTTATTTTATTATTTAATTGCAAACAAATCGTGCCAGTCTCTCAGGCTGAAACCCCCTTGCGTTAGGATATTAAAATACTGATTAGAATAACGAGATAATATGTTCCACTCTTAGTGATCGACACTCTACTTACCATTATATTCATACTGACCGGGTACACTGCTCGTTAGGTGTGTGTGTTATTGATAAGTCGGCTAAATATAAATTTAAAACTTGAGTAGGCATTAAAACTGCCAAAACTTTACTCCAACGCACACCCACATCATAACTAAGCTAATACTAATAATACCAATAATCCTACGAGCTAGTTAATGATAACAAATACTCGGGGTGACCGAGTCTTTACATGAATATTTATATTCCTAACAAGGTTGTGCAGCGCGTCACTGGGTCCATGACGTCTTGTCTTCAATACCGGTATCATCTTTGTGATAACTGATAGCAGATGTATTAACCCGGTTTTTGTTCTTAAGTTTATTGGAGGGCTATTTCTTTTCACCCTTTTCACAAACTTTTTTTTTTAATTCTTCAACCCCTTCTTTCTCCTTTCATCACTTTACTCTTTTTTTTTCAATCATACCTAAGGACTTCTAATTCTAATCTATTGGATTTGTTCTTGGGTAGCTCCCTCCGGCTCTGGCGGATCATAGGACATAAACCTAACCATAATCACCTTATCACTCCATGATTATCCTAGGTTCATTGATCACTTGCCATAAAACCTTTTTTTTTTTTTTTTTTTTTTTTCTTTTTTGTGTAAATCTCTCAAAGTGTTTATGGATATAAAACACATTTTGTTAACACTTCGAGAGTTTTGCATTTTCTGAAATACTCCCCCTTCACATGTGCTTATGTGATTTTAAGATAAATTTGCACATGTTGGGTAGAGTTCGCGCTTTTGAATTGATCGATTTTCAGTGAACATGGTCGATTTGAGACACGCTTACATCACTAGTTAGACTAGCTTGAAATTATTACCCGTCCTGGTCAAGTTCAAAGAAAGTCTCTCGAGACGGTTCATTCAACTTAGACAAGTCCTATTCAAGACACTCTTACATCACTAGTTAGACTAGCTTGAAATTATTACCCGTCCAGGACAAGTCTTTTCGATTACTGATATTTAAGCTTCGTCAATTCGTTGGTTGTTTTTGAGTCGAGGTCTTTTGAGATTCAACTACAATCTTTAAAAATTTTGATCACATTATAATCACGTCTTCTCCCCCTCAAAAATAGCATATTCGTGATATTTTTTATATCAACTTATTAATGGAAAAAGTTTTGGAGAGATAGACGGATTTGTTTTGCATGAAATTAGAACATTTTTTGTTTTTAAACTCCCCCTTAACGAAAAGCATATTTCATATAGGAATGTTAAAATCAATTTAAGGGTTTGGAGGGAGTTATCTTGAGCACTAATGTGAAAGATTTTGAAAAATCTTTTGAAATTTTTTGAAGAGGTGCTCAAGAATTATGTTTGAGAAATGAGTTTATGTTTGAAATCTTTTCGTTTGTTTATACTCGAACTTTTAAAAATGATTTCATCTTTTGAACGTACGAGTCCTAATTTGAAATAATAAGAAGTCATTATTAAAGTCCGGGTTTCATACTGAAGTATACGAATGCCATATTTTTGAGAAAATTTGAGAAATGACATGTTTTAGAAAACATTATATTGAACTCTCGCTCAAGCATCTGTACATGTCCTTATCATTGTTGAATGACATTTCTAGATACGTACAGAATATCGACTATACGAGAGACATGTCGTGAGAAGAATATTTTTTCATTTTTCGATGTTATATTGTTTTTGTATTTTTGAAAATTTTCTATTGTTTTTGGATTTTTTTAAAATTTTATATTTTTGTATTTTGATTTTGTTGGTTTTACAAATTTTGTATTTTGTTTTTCAAAAAATATTTACAGCGAAGCTTTTTGAAAGATATTCTCAAGAAGATTCAAGAAGACGTTCTAGCTCCTCAGGAGTTAGGCTTCGCATGCCAATTCGTCGAACTAAATCGTCAAACCTTTCTTTTGGAAGGGCTTTAGTAAATAGATCGGCGAGTTGGTAATCCGTCTTCACAAAAAATAATTCGACAGTACCCTCTTCTACACGCTCTTTTATGAAGTGATAGCGGACTCTAATATGCTTGGTCTTCGAGTGTTGAACTGGATTGCAAGAGATGGCTATGGCAATTTTTGAGTCACAATACAAAGGTATTTTATCGAAAGTAAAGTCATAATCTGTGAGTTGTGTCCTCATCCATAGAACTTGGGAATAACACGCAGATAGAGATACATACTCGGCTTCTGCGGTTGATAATGCAGTACAGTCTCGTTTTCTTGATTACCAGCCTACTAGCTTTTTCACCCAAAAATTGTGCTCCTCCTGATGTACTTTTTGCTGTAACTTGGCACCCTGCGTGATCCGCATCTGAAAATGCTATTAGTTTAAACTCGGAATCCTTCGGATACTAAAGTCCCATGTTAATGGTTCTTCGTAGGTACCGAAAGATCCGTTTAACCTCTTAGAGGTGAAGTTCGGTAGGCCTTGCCTGAAACCGTGCTAATAAGCAAACAACAAAATGAATATCGAGTCGACTAGCAGTAAGGTACATGAGAGAACCAATCATGCTCCGATATTTCTTCGGATCGATGGGTTTCCCAAATAAATCAGCACCAATTTTTGGTGAAGTGACCATTGGTGTACCAACAGAGTCACAATTTTCCATACCATGTTTTTTCAAAATCTCAATTGTATATTTAGCTTGATTAATAAAAATACCACGAGGGGATTGATGTATTTGTAAACCAGGAATGAATTTTAGTTCCCCCATCATGGATATTTCAAATTTGCTTTTCATGAGATTTTCAAAATGTTTTGAATGATTCGGATTAGTCGACTCAAAGATAATGTCATCCACATAAATTTGAACAATCAAAATGTCATCTTTGTATTTCCTTGTAAACACGGTAGAATCAACAGTTCCTTTGGTGAAATTTGTTGGGAATTAAATATTCAAGCACTTGGTTTTGTCAAAGAACAGTTTGTACTGCTGTAGAATAACACTAACAGTACTTACTGAGTTAGTACTACTAGTGTAAATATTTGTACTGCTGAAGACTGAAGATGCAAGAAGGAACTACTTATGAGATGAAGCCGTGTAAAGTGATAAGTATAGAAGTTATTTGATGTATATCTTATATAGTTAGACTTATGATGAAGCGAAAAGTGTACCGCTTTTAGGGGGTCATTTAAGCCCTAAATCGTATTTATTTAATCAAATATTGCCCTAAATCGTTCCTTTTGTCATTTTAGGTACTTTGGAGAGGAAATCTGGAAAAGGAAGCATTTTGGACATTTTTGGAGCATAAAAGTGAAGAAAACGACAAAGTCTCCAAAGCTGCTGAAAAAGTACACATGACGGCGTCAAGTATTGCTCCTGACGGCGTCATGGCTAGGCAAAAGACATGGATATGACAAAATACACGTGACGCGCCAGAGAGTTTTGCAATGGAAATCTGACGGCGTCACCCTTTAAGGTGATCAAGGCCATCACGGTTTAAGTTAAAGAGAGACAGCGTCAAGCACATTTCTGACGGCGTCAACACTTGATAGGCGAGAGCGGATTTTGGAGGATTAAAAAGGGACGGCGTCAGGAAGACCATCCGGGAACCCTAGCCGCGGCGAGGTGACTGCGTCACCTCCTACAACGTGACGCCGTCAGCCCCTAAACTCTATATATAGTTTTGCAATTTTTAGTCATTGGTGTGCAACTTTGTGAGGAGAAACCCTAAGACGAATTTTCTGCCATTTTTAAGGGTTTTATACCCTTGGATCTCCTATGTTTAATTGAAGATAAGTAATCATTTAATCATTCAATATGTCTATGTGTTGTTTGATTATATCTTGTTCTTGTCTTTTAATTAACATGCTAGGCTAGATTTATCTTGTGTTTGCTTAGATCTAATGAAACCTAACTATTGATTATTGGTTATTAGTGTGTTATTAATTGTATTGGATGATTGTTTATCGATGTTAGGCTTAAGAAAACTGGCTAACCTCCTATACGGTAACTTGCTTGAACGTCTTAAGAAACATGAACCAATGCGTACTAAGGTTTTTATGGTTGTATTTAATGCATGAGCGAATTCTAGTGATCCCATGTTAGGAGCTTCTTAGCCGGCTCGACATAGGAGTGAAGTAGGAGCTTGTAGAGTTGGGGAAGTACGTACGCCACCCCACGATTGGTATTAAGGAATACACCCGTCATCCACGCAATTAATACACACTAATCAACCGGTAAAAGATAGTTAGGGAGTAAGGAAATCTAAGTAAACACATTTCTCTCCATATAAGTTTCACAACCTTTTCATTTTCAGTTATTTTATTTTATTTGCATTTGTAGTTATTTGGGTTAGTTGACTAGCAACTAATTCCGCCCACTCCTTCAAACCCGAGATTTTACTTGCTTTCATAAAAAATATAAAAATACAAAAAGAATCTTCCCTCACCCTTAGACCTATTAGAGTAGTTTTTCAATCCTAACGACACTATTCCCCTAGAGAACGATCAATCCCCCGGTACTTGCCACTTCACTATACTACATCGGTCAGGTACACTGCCTGGTGGGGATTGCAAGCCTCTTGAGATCCCTCGAGAGGTAAAACCTGTTGTAAGGTCGCAAAACCACGCATCAAGTTTTTGGCGCCGCTGCCGGGGAATAGTTATTGTTTAGGTTGAATTTTTATTTTGTTAGGTCTACTCACTAGATTCCTTTCTAGTGAGATTTTTTATTTTATTTTTCTAGGATTTCTTGTAGTCTATCTTTTTCTTTGTTCCCTTTGTTTGTAAAACCATTTTCTGTCACTATGATGGATGAAATTCCATTTAGATCATTGACAATAAAGGAACAATTATATTTCACCAATAGATTTGTTTCCTATCATTCCTATGAATTTTTGTGTGATCTTTGTGATTTCCAAAAGGAGTTAGGGGTAAGGTTAGATGGGTTTAATGAATTCTATGCATGTGAGATTTCTATTAGACGAGCATTATCTGGATCAATTCCTTTTAGTCAGGCCCTTTGGATGAATTTTGAGGAAAGCTTCCTAACCATGACCCATAAGTGGAACGAATTGGTGGATTCGTATGAGCAAAGAGACCTAGTTTCTAAGAACATGGACTTAGAATCAAACCAAGATTCTGAGACGGTTAGTTGCATGAGTGGGATAGATTTCACCAAAACATACGACACACATGAGGGTAGAGTTGAGCCACCTAGCTGCGTGTCATGGTTAGGCACTACCATAATACAGGGTGAACACTTAGGTGATCTTGATGTGATGGAGGATCTAGCCGAGCATGATCACATTGATCAAAAAGACCTAGGTTTTATGATCGATGACGATGAATCTCAAGAAACACATGATGAATCTTTTGGGCAATTTGAATATAGCAGTCAGAATATTGAGGATGATCCTTATGATTCGGATATAGAAGTTGAGATGCCTAGAGAAGCAATTGAGATACTTGGGAAAATTTCAGGGTTAGATTCTACTAAAACACATGATGAGGTAAGTAACATAAGCCCACCAAGTACCCTACAAGTCCTACCATCATTTGAGGCACACACACCGCCCGTGACTTACCCGGAAAAAGTAGTGGAGACTATAGGAACCCTAATAGAGGTAGAGCCCTTGGACCAAACACAACTAGAAGAAATAGGTTTGAATGCTTTTAGTGATCACAACCTTTCTTTTAGTTCTATGGAAGTTCCTAGTTTTGATGAGCCGGAGCCTCAACCAAAACCGTTACCTAATCTTCCATCCTTGGATGAAAATTTAGGAATTGAATTAGGTCCCGATCCACCCATCAAAACATATAGTCCGGGTAGTCTTAAGTTTAAGGTAGTAGACATTAAGCCTTGTAGTGAGGAAGACAATATAGGAGTGAAAAATGACCTTACATGTCTACATCACCCATTCATGATTGATCACAAGAAACATTATGGGTTTAAACCGGGTCTATTGGGTCAAGATGGATTCCCAATTAGGAGTCTCTCGAAGTTGTTAGAAAATGATCCCTTTTTAGGAGAACACTTTAACTCACCCATTGACCAAAGTGAACTAGGTAAGGTTATGATGAAAGGAGCACACCCCTTTGAGCATATAATTCATCCACCAATCTTTCCTCACGTGGCATACTCCTACCGAGCTGGTGTGTATCGCTACTATCACCCGCACTTAACCCTAAGTGTAGGGATAACCTCCCCTATTTCCGTTAAATAAGGGTAGAGTCAGGCTCATGACTCGAACAAAAACAAGCGCTTCTTGGGAGGCAACCCAAGCTTTATTTGCTTTGTGTGTTTATTTATTTGTTTGTTTGATTTTATTTGTTTCCGTATGTATGTTTAATTTTTATTATTATTGCTTCATGTTCAAAAGTAAATTGTGAAAATGCTTTATCTTGTTTTTAACTTCGTCTTAACTACATATAAAGGTATTTTGCAAAAGATAAGTGTAAGGGAAATCCAAATCGGTTTATTAGAACAAATGAACATGAATCGTAACAATAATAAATTAACATACATATTAGTAATTGTTTGAGTCAAATGCTTGTATCGAGTCATAATGATATTTTGCAGGAATTCCAGGAAGTAAGGTATAGGTTTTTCCAGAAATTTTCCGGAAACTTAACATGAGAATTCTGTCAGATCATTTCTGACGGCGTCAGGCATTACAACCTGACGGCGTCAGGTTTTAATTTTCTGAAATTTTTGAAAGTTTTGTTTTCATAAAAAGTTCTTATTAAATCTCTAACTTATAAACTCCAGGAATCTGCAAAATTATCATTCCACAAGCATTATATCCTTATATAGATTTATCCCGCCGATGTTATGCAGGTTTTCGTGTTTGTTTTCTCAGGTTTAACAGGTTATTTTGGACAAGGAGATGTATGTGGAATCTAGCTTTTGGCGATGCTTTAGTCTTGGAGCTACAACATTACCTTGGAAGAAGATCTAACCATGTTACCTCTTTATCCACCAAACGAATCAGGGGAGTATTTGATTTCATTCTTTTACCTTATTTACTTTTACATCTTGTTATTTGAACATTGGGGACAATGTTCATCTTAAGTGTAAGGGGGGGGGGGGTGCTATTACGCTTGATTTTTGTTTGTTTAATGGTAGATGTGTAATAAAACTGAGATAAATACCTGTTAGGGCAATTTTAGTGCCAAATTTAAAATTTTTTACAACATATAGGAGTGAAACTTTGGTCTTAATGAGCGTCTCATGGATAGGAGTTATATGACTAGCACAAAAACCGTACCACTAAAAAATTTTCCACCCCCAAATATGTGAGGTTCGCCCCTAGAATTGGTAGGAAAAGCATTTATGCTATGATGTGTGTACCGGTAGCACTTAGATTCTAGAACTTGCGTTAGGACCATTCCGAGGCCACAAGTGAGACTACATTCGTGTAGTTAGATTTACTACATGATAAGAGGCATTAGGATTAACCAATTGTTTTACACCTGTGTTTTTGTTATAATTACATTGGCTACATTGGTCAAGTAATTCTCCCACACCCTTTGCGTTGTACTCATTTTTAGTACACGATACCCCTAGTACACCCCTCAGAGCCTATCTTTTCGTTTCTAACTTTAAGCATTTTACTTAAAGTAAGAATTTGTTACACCCCACTTAAATGTACACCCAAATCGCCTTAGCCTACCTTGGGTGCACTCATCTTTAGTGCATTATTGTGACAACATTTGTTTAAACCCCAAGTTAATTATCTAATTGATTACATGGTTGCTAAGTCGAGTCATATCCTTGTACATATTGTTTTGGGACGATTGGGACTCATGGGTAAATTACTAGTGTAATGGAGTAATGGGGAAGAACAACATTATTACCCCCATATGTGCTAAATATTTTAAAAGTACTCCAAGTGTGTCGATTATCTTAATTCGAGTCATTAGAATAGTTATTTGTAAAGTTATGTAAAAGTTCAAGTGTAAGGGGAATGCAACACCCCTATGATGTATTATTTTGGATGGTAGGGCAAGAGTGTATGCAAAAAAAAAAAAAAAAAAAAAAAAAAAAAAAATGAAGAAAAAGAAAAAAAAATAGAAAAAGAAAAAGAAAAAAACATACGGACTACCATCCCGTTTCATTTTATGTTTATTTTATGTTTTTGTTATTTTGTTTTTAGCTTAAGTCGAGTCTAGTCTTGGCTTAGCAACGCCATATTGTACATGTAATTAATCAAGATCTTTAACTCGCCACCAGTAAAATATCCCTTATCCAACAAAACCGTGTTTATCATATCCCTACACCCCACGTTATAACCCATGTAAAAGCCCTCTTTGATAGTTTATCTTAGGTGCTTACGCCTAGTGGAGAAGGTTTTCGATCCTTTCCCAAGCCTATGGTAATCTATTTGCTATGACAGGTAGTGAGAGATATTATCCGTTTTCATTTATGAGATATACTTTTATGACACCTGAGAGATGTGAGTATCTAAACACTACTTGTGAGGTGCTAGTTTGTAATCTCCTTGCTTATTATGATTAAAGTGGAACGACTATTTGTTGTAATTACTTTTATATTAGCATTAAATGACCCTAACTTTTGTATTATTATTAGAATAAAAGCGCATTAAATGACCCTAACTTGTATTTTGATTAGAATAAAAGCCGCTTTTAGGGTCATCAAGCCCTAAATCGTATTTATTTGATCAAATATTGCCCTAAATCGTTCCTTTTGTCATTTTAGGTACTTTGGAGAAGAAATCTGGAAAAGGAAGCATTTTGGACGTTTTTGGAGCATAAAAGTGAAGAAAACGACAAAGTCTCAAAATCTGCTGGAAAAGTACACTTGACGGCGTCAAGGATTGCTCCTGACGGCGTCACGGCTTGGCAAAAGAGGTGGATATGACAAAATACACGTGACGCGCCAGAGAGTTTTGCAATGGAAATCTGACGGCATCACCCTTTAAGGTGATCAAGGCCATCACAGTTTAAGTTAAAGAGAGACGGCGTCAAGCACATTTCTGACGGCGTCAACACTTGATAGGCCAGAGTGGATTTTGGAGGATTAAAAAGGGACGGCGTCAGGAAGACCATCCGGGAACCCTAGCCGCGGCGAGGTGACGGCGTCACCTCCTACAACGTGACGCCGTCAGCCCCTAAACTCTATATATAGTTTTGCAATTTATTAGTCATTGGTGTGCAACTTTGTGTGGAGAAACCCTAAGACGAATTTTCTGCCATTTTTAAGGGTTTTATACCCTTGGATCTCCCATGTTTAATTGAAGATAAGTAATCATTTAATCATTCAATATGTCTATGTGTTGTTTGATTATATCTTGTTCTTGTCTTTTAATTAACATGCTAGGCTAGATTTATCTTGTGTTTGCTTAGATCTAATGAAACCTAACTATTGATTATTGGTTATTAGTGTGTTATTAATTGTATTGGATGATTGTTTATCGATGTTAGGCTTAAGAAAACTGGCTAACCTCCTATACGGTAACTTGCTTAACGTCTTAAGAAACATGAACCAATGCGTACTAAGGTTTTTATGGTTGTATTTAATGCATGAGCGAATTCTAGTGATCCCATGTTAGGAGCTTCTTAGCCGGCTCGACATAGGAGTGAAGTAGGAGCTTGTAGAGTTGGGGAAGTACGTACGCCACCCCACGATTGGTATTAAGGAATACACCCGTCATCCACGCAATTAATACACACTAATCAACCGGTAAAAGATAGTTAGGGAGTAAGGAAATCTAAGTAAACACATTTCTCTCCATATAAGTTTCACAACCTTTTCATTTTCAGTTATTTTATTTTATTTGCATTCGTAGTCATTTGGGTTAGTTGGCTAGCAACTAATTCCGCCCACTCTTTCAAACCCGAGATTTTACTTGCTTTTATAAAAAATATAAAAATACAAAAAGAATCTTCCCTCACCCTTAGACCTATTAGAGTAGTTTTTCAATCCTAACGACACTATTCCCCTAGAGAACGATCAATCCCCCGGTACTTGCCACTTCACTATACTACATCGGTCAGGTACACTGCCTGGTGGGGATTGCAAGCCTCTTGAGATCCCTCGAGAGGTAAAACCTGTTGTAAGGTCGCAAAACCACGCATCAACTTATACAAGTATTCTGCATGTTTAGAATATTATACTTATCTTGTAAAGGACTCTTTGTGCTATAAAAGGAGGTCCTAGGTTAGATGTTTTAGACGTATGTTTTGTTAAGCTTCAAGGTTGTAAACCCTAGTGATACTGAAGATCACTCGCATTATATTTAATAATATTGAAGCATTTGGTTACATCATAAACTGTTCATACAATACATTACTGTTACATTGATAAATCTTCTAAGTATCAAGTAGTAGATTCCGCATACTATTTGATATACATTAAAAGTATCCTCAACACAACTCTCGTGTGTTTAGATCCTCACAAGTGGTATTAGAGCCAGGTTTCTGATACTTTGATTTAGAAGATCATTACAGAAGAACTCGTTATTCCCTATAAAGAAGATGGACATGGAGACTACTCAGACCAACACTACTGCCAAATTACCTATGCTCAAACAGAATGACTTTGAGATGTGGAGGCTCAGGATTGAGTAGTACTTTCAAGTACAAGAATATGCTCTATTGGAAATCATAGAGTATGGCAACTCCTTCAACCCATCAACAGCTGAATCAACAGTTGATGGTCAGAAAGTTACAACAGTGAACACTTCTCCTGTTACTGCAGAAGAAAAGCTCTAGAAAAAGAATAATGTTAAAGCAAGGAGCATGTTACTAATAGCTATCCCTAATGATCAACTTCTGACCTTCAGCAAATACAAGGATGCCAAAAGCTTGTTTGATGCTATAACTACCAGGTTTGGTGGTAATGAAGCCACCAAGAAGACACAGAAGACTTTGCTGAAGCAGAGTTTTGAGAACTTCAGTGCTACTAGCAATGAATCTCTTGATCATATGTTCAACAGGCTGCAGAAGATAATCAGCCAACTGGCTGTATTGGGTGTTGAGATCCCACAGGAGGATCTCAATTCCAAATTCCTAAGAAGTTTTCTTGCTGATTGGTACACTCATGTAGTTGTCAGGAAAAACAAGCCAGAAATTGATATAATGAGTCTTAATGATCTGTACAATAATTTTAAAATCGTTGAACAGGAGGTAAAGAAGTCTGGAAGCTCAAGTTCTAGTTCTGGGAACATGGAATTTGTGTTATCTCCTAGCAATATCAGTCCAGAAGAGGTTAATGTGGCTTCAGGAGTTAGTACTGCTAACCCTAATGTTTGTACTGTTAGTTCACAAACTAGTACTGTTGGCATAGGTGATGCTACATTCTATGCTTTCCTGACCAGTCAAGCCAATGGGTCTCTGCTATCCCATGAAGATCTTGCACAGGTAGATGAAGATGATCTGGAAGAGATATACTTGAAGTGGCAGGTAGCACTGCTAAGCATGAGAGCCAAGAAATTCTGGCAGAGAACAGGGAAGAGGATCACAATCAGTGGTACTGATACAACTGGGTTTGATAAATCCAAGGTGGAGTGTTTCAATTGTCATAAGTTGGGATACTTTGCTAGAGAATGCAGAAGACCAAGGCAGCAGGACAACAGAAGCAAAGGGTATGGGAATAAGCAGGAAAGCAAGTAGGTTGTGGAAGTGGAAGAGCCTTCTTTAAAGGCAATGGTTGCTATAGATGGTCTTGGATATGATTGAAGCTTCATGGCTGATGAGGAAGAAGCACCAACATAGATGGCACTGATGACATTTTCTGACTCTGAGCTACATTCAGTAAAAATGTGTTCAAAATCATGTTCTTCTTTATAAGATTATGAAACACTTAAAAAGCATTATGATGAACAAAGAATAGAGCTAAACCAAACTAATTATAATTTAGCAAATCATAAAAGAGGTTTAGTTGTATTAGAAGAACAAATATTGTTTTATAATAAAAATGAGTCTGTCTTTTCTGAAGATATTGTTGTGCTTAAAAGAGACATTTTTCATAAAGATGCTGAGATAAGTGTGCTTAGAGATGAGTTGGAAAAGATTAAGAAAGTAAAAGATAACATACAGTTAAGTGTAGACACTCTAGAATATGCATCTAAAGGAGTTAATAAGATCATTGAGTGTCAACTTGTTAATAAAGCTAAGTCAGGTTTAGGTTACAAAACATGTCCACCTCCACATAGAGGAGTACCTTCACCCCCAGGTATTGACTTGGAACACACTGGTTTAGATGAATTTCAAGAGCCTAAATTTGAATATGGATCTAAGGCTAAGGAAAGTGTTTGTATTGATAAACCTGAAGAAGTTAATGAATCTTTTGAGAGTGCCAGTGACACCTCACTTGTTGAGACTAAGGTGTCAGAAGAAAAGATGAATTCAGATGCACTAATCATTGAAGATTGGGAATCTGATAATGAGGATCAGGTTGAGTCTAAACCTGAGGTAGAAAAGCAAAAATAAACTGTTGTTCCTAAGGTAGTTAAGGTAGAAAAGGTTGCACCAAGAAAACAAGTAAAACAAGCTAGGCCAACAGTTAAATATACTGAGTTTTATAGGTCAACAAGTAGGTCTCAAAGCCCTAGGGGAAACCAGAGAAACTGGAACAATCTTAAGTCCCAAAAACTAGGAAATGAGTTTGTTATGTACAATAAGGCTTGCTATGTTTGTGGTAGCTTTGATCACTTGCAGGCTTTTTGCAACAACCATCAAGGGAAAAGGATAGTTAATGGGAATACAATGGTGAATGGGAATACAAATGCAAGGGTGAACATAAACTGCTTTTCAAGAAAAACGCACCCTAAAGTTAACCGAAATATGACTCCCAGAGCAGTTTTGATGAAGTCTGGACTTAAACTTTTTTGTACTACTAGACCAATTTAGACAGTTTACCCCAAACAAACAATTTCAAGTGCTAGACCAATAACATGTTTTCCAAAATCAGCACAACAAACTGGTAAAAGGACCCTTTATAAGAAAACAGTGTTTCATAACAAAATTTGGAGTCAAAAAGTTAAAACTGCTAGGCCAGCAGTTTGTACTGCTAGGTCTATGAACACTACTAGGAAAAATAGGGGAAATGCTATTAAGGCCTCAGCATGTTGGGTATGGAGACCTATCAAACCCAATGGTGCATCAATCACAAGGAAGAAATATGATTACAATGATGCACAAGGCAGATCCAAGTCAGTAATGGCTTAGGTCCCCAAAGGAAACTAATTTCCTTTATTTTATGTGCAGGGGCATCCACAACAAGATGATGAAGAAGATCAAGGATATGCTGATAGTGGATGCTCTAGGCACATGACAGGGAACATGTCCTACCTCTTAGATTTTACACCTATGGATGGAGGATATGTTACCTTTGGGGGAGGAATTGGTGGTAGAATTACTGGTAAAGGTACACTTAAAACCAGTAAACTTGATTTTGAAGATGTGTATTTTGTGCACGAACTCTAGTATAATCTCTTTAGTGTCTCACAAATGTGTGACAAAAAGAACAAAGTTCTTTTTAGAGACACTGAATGTCTTGTCCTATCTCCAAACTTTAAGTTACTTGACGAAAGTCAAATACTACTTAAAGTTCCTAGAAAGGGCAATATGTATAGTGTTGACATGAAGAAAATTGTTCCTAAAGAGACTCTAACTTGTCTTGTAGCAAAATCCACATTGGATGAGTCAATGCTTTAGCATAGGAGACTTGGTCATGTTAATTTTAAAACCATAAATAAGATTGTTAAATATGGTTTGGTAAGAGGCTTGCTTCAAAAACATTTTGAAAAAGACCAAACTTGTGTTGCCTGTCTCAAGGGCAAACAACACAAAGCTTCGTGTAAGCCCAAGACCCAAAAATCTATTACTCAACCATTATTCATGCTTCATATGGACTTGTTTGGTCCTACTTCTGTGAGTAGTATATAGCATAAGAAATACTGTCTTGTGGTAACTGATGATTATAGCAGGTTTACATGGGTTTTCTTTCTAGGAACTAAGGATGAAACAAGTAACATTCTTAAGACTTTTATAACAGAAATAGAAAACCTAGTTGATAAAAAAGTGAAAATCATTAGATGTGACAATGGGATAGAATTTAAAAATAGAGTTATGGATGAATTTTGTAGAGAAAAAGGTATTAAGAGTGAGTTTAGTGTAGCTAGAACTCCTCAGCAGAATGGGGTTGCTGAAAGGAGGAATAGGACACTAATAGAGGTTGTTAGGACCAAGTTAGCTGATTCTAAGCTACCTATTACTTTTTAGGCTGAAGCAGTTAATACTGCTTGTGATTGTTCCTATCAACGATATAACACAAGATCTATTCTACTACTAACCACGAACACAACTACAACTAAGCTACGTATAAACTAATAACAATAGATAAAGTAGCAATGAGAGATTAGAGAAGAGAAGAAGAAGGATGATCTTATTACACTTGATAAACTAGCAAAGCTTCTGCACGATGTAATGAAAACCAACAATAGAAATGATGCCCCATGCCTTCTATTTATAGGCGTGGGATTAGGGCATCCTATGCTAAAATGTTCTAGAAGGAATTAGATAAGATATGGGCGACTCATGGGCTCCTAATGAGCCGTGTCCTATTACAAACATAAAGCCTATTACAACCGATTTCGATAACATGGCCAAGACTTGAATAATTCTTAAAACGTGTTCCCAAAAATCTCCCCCTAAGTCTTGGTCATCTTGGTTGCTTGACATCATCTTTGCTTCTTGGGCTTCTAACGTCTTCATATTCTTTGTTCTTTGTTCTTGATTTGATATGATGTGGTATGGTAATAATCTGCTGTCCTCCAATGGTCTTCAAAGCTGGTGTCTTTACGTCTTTTCCACCATGCCCATATGTTCTTCGACTTTTGTTCTTCATATATCACGTAGTTCTCTCTTCATCAGCTTGATCTTAGACTTGCGAAAGGTTAACATACTTGATCTTTGACTTTTCTTGAATTACTTTGAGCTTTTGATATTCCATAGTCTTTGAGAGAACTTTGCTTCAGAACATGAGCATGATGGAAATGTGATGGAACTCCAGGTATTTATGATTCGCTGCAAGTAAACAGTTAGCAATAAATCATCCGTTACTTACAGATTTGGACTTCGAGATCATCAACAGCGTAGTGTGAAGACTTTCTCTAATCCAAACCCAGGCCGTTCTGAATCGGATACCCCCAAAAGGGCTTACACGGACACACCGAAGTGAACCCATGATTCAGTGAGTCGCTGGAGATCACCCCACGACTGTAGACCACTTTTGGAGCAGACACTAAGCGTAATCCACAAGGGATTACCGAAGTGACCTGCTGTCAGGGCTGTTTAATGTTGACCCTCCTATGATTTACAACTGAGTGTTCTTATTGTTCTCGGCAGATTGCTAAGATCTGCGAAGGACACTCTTATGATTTATAACTGAGTGTTCTTATTGTTGAACAGCCAGTGTATACTAAGTGTACCTAAGAGATCTTTGATTTATCTCAAGGCTCTAGACTCGATTAGTGCACATTTGTTTGGTCGTCGGAGGCATGGAGCAGAGTGCCTCTTTTTCAATATCAACACATCTCGTGTAGTGAGAGGTCGATAGATGATGAAGGGTTCTCCGTGTGAAATGAAACAAGTGTCTGTTGAGAGACACCTGAGTGGCTAGAAGGTTAGTGCAGTGCGTCACTGGGTCCATGACGTCTTTTATCTTCAATACCGGTGATGCCCAATCAACCAGTAGATTATGTATTGAACCCGGTGTCTGCCCTAAGGTTGAACAAATGGAGGGCTATTTCTTTTCACCCTTTTCTTTACTTTTCTTTTTCATTCTTCAACCCCTTCTTTCTCCTTACATTTCATATCTCCTTTTTTCAATCATACCTAGGACTTTCTTGTTCTAAACTATTGGTATTGTCCTTGGGTAGATCCCTTGATGCGTGGGTTTTGCAACCTTACAACAGGTTTTACCTCTCGAGGGATCTCAAGAGGCTTACAACCCCACCAGGCAGTGTACCTGACCGATGTAGTATAGTGTAGTGGTAAGTACGGGGGATTGATCGTTCTCCACAGGGAATAGTGTTCGTTAGGTGTGAAAGGCTACTCTAATTAGGTCTAAGGGTTGAGGAAGATTCTTTTTATGTTTTTTTATAATTTATAAAAGCAAGTAAAATCTCGGGTTTTGAAGGAGTGGGCGGAATTAGTTGCTAGTCAACTAACCCAAATTACTACAAATGCAAATAAAATAAAATAACAAAAATGAAAAGTGGTGAGAAACTTATGTGTAGAGAAATGTGTTTACTTAGATTTCCTTACCTCCTAACTATCTTTTACCGGTTAATTAGTGTGTATTAGTCGCGTGGATGACGGGTGTATTCCTTAATACCATTCGTGGGGTGGCGTACTTACTTCCCCAAACTCTACAAGCTCCTACTTCACTCCTATGTCGAGCCGGCTAGGAAGCTCCTAACATGGGATCACTAGAATTCGCTTGTGCATTAAATACAACCATAAAAACCTTTAGTACGCGTTTGGTTCATGTTTCTTAAGACGTTCAAGCAAGTTACCGAATAGGAAGTTAGCCAGTTTTCTTAAGCCTAACATAGATAAACAATCATCCAATACAACTAATAACACACTAACAACCAATAATCAATAGCTAGGTTTCATTAGATCTAAGCAAACACAAGATAAAATTAGCCTAACATGTTAAACAAAAGACAAGCATAAGATAGAATCAAACAACACATAGACATATTGAATGATTAATTGATAACTTATCTTTCAATGAAACATGGAAGATCTCAAGGCAAAAAGCCCTGAAAAAGTAGCTAAAATCGTCTTAGGGTTTTATCCCAAAATTTCCACACACTAAGCTCTCTCCAATGACAAAAAATTAGAAAACTATATATAGACTTTGACATCTGACGGCGTCACCTTATGCATTGTGACGCCGTCACCTCGCCGCTTTTAGGGTTCCCGGATGACCATCTTGACGCCGTCCCTCTTTAGCTCTTCAAAAATCCATTCTGGCTTATCAAGGCTTGACGCCGTCGGATCCTGAACGTGACGCCGTCCCCTTATGATTTAAGCCGTGACGCCCTTGATTTAGTTAAAGCGTGACGCCGTCAGAATTCTCATGCAAACTCACTGGCCCGTCATGAGTAAATTTCACATCCAACTTTTCTTGCCAAGGCATGACGCCGTCCCATGTTAATTGTGACGCCGTCAAGAGTAACTTTTAGCCGATTCTTGAGACTTTGCCGTTTTCTTCACTTTAATGCTCCAAAAACGTCCAAAATGCCTCCTTTTCCAGATTTCTCCTCAAAAGTACCTAAAATGACAAAAGGAACGATTTAGGGCAATATTTGATCAAATAAATACGATTTCGGGCTTAAATGACCCCTTAAAAGCGGTACATTTTTCGCCTCATCAAATACCCTTACACTTGAGATTTGCTTGTCCTCAAGCAAATGCGCTTTTATTCTAATCAAAATACAAGTTAGGGGTCATTTAATGCAAACATAAAAGTAATTACAACAAATAATCGTTCCACTTCAATCATAATAAGCACGGAGATTACATACTAGCACCTCACAAGTAGTGTTTAGATACTCACATCTCTCAAGTGTCATCAAAATAAATCTCATAAATGAAAACGGAAAATATCTCTCACTACCTGTCATAGCAAATAGATTACCATAGGCTTGGGAAAGGATCGAAAACCTCCTCCACTAGGCGTAAGCACCTAAGATAAACTATCAAAGAGGGCTTTTAAATGGGTTATAACGTTAGGTGTAGGGAAAAGGAAAACACGGTTTTGTTGGATAAAGGATATTTTACTGGTGGCGAGTTAAAGATCTTGATCAATTACATGTACTATACATTGTTGCTAAGCCAAGACTAGACTCGATCTTAAGCTAATGAAAGAAAATAACAAAACATAAACATAAAATAAACATAAAATGAAACGGGATGGTAGTCCGTATGTTTTTTCTATTTTTTCTTTTTTTTCTCATTTTTTTGTATTTTTCTTGATTTTTTTTTTTTTTTTTTTTTTTTTTTTTTTTTTTTTTTTTTTTTTTTTTTTTTTTTGCATACACTTTTACCCTACCATCCAAAATAATACATCATAGGGGCGTTGCATCCCCCTTACACTTGAATTTTTACATAACTTTACAAATAACTATTCTAATGACTCGAATTAAGATAATTGAAAAACTTGGAGTACTTTTAAAATATTTAGCACATATGGGGGGTAATAAATGATGTTCTTCCCCATTACTCCATTACACTAGTACTTTACCCACGAGTCCCAATCGTCCCAAAACAATATGTACAAGGATATGACTCGACTTAGCAACCATGTAATCAACTAGATAATTAACTTGGGTTTAAACAAATGTTGTAACAATAATGCACTAAAAGTGAGTGCATACAAGGTAGGCTAAGGCGATTTGGGTGTACAATTTAGTGGGGTGTAACAAATTCTTCCTTTAAGTAAAATGCTTAAAGGTTGAAACGAAAAGATAGGCTCTGAGGGGTGTACTAGGGGTATCGTGTACTAAAAATGAGTACAACGCAAAGGGTGTGGGAGAATTACTTGACCAATGTAGCCAATGTAATTATAACAAAAACACAGGTGTAAAACATGGGTTAATCCTAATGCCTCTTATCATGTAGTAAATCTAACTACACGAATGTAGTCTCACTTGTGGCCTCGGAATGGTCCTAACGCAAGTTCTAGAATCTAAGTGCTACCGGTACACACATCATAGCATAAATGCTTTTCCTACCAATTCTAGGGGCGAACCTCACATATTTGGGGGTGGAAAATTTTTTAGTGGTACGGTTTTTGTGCTAGTCATATAACTCCTATCCATGAGACGCTCATTAAGATCAAAGTTTCACTCCTATATGTTGTAAAAAATTTTAAATTTGGCACTAAAATTACCTTAACAAGTATTTCTCTCAGTTTTATTACACATCTACCATCAAACAAACAAAAATCAAGCGCAATTGTATTCTCAAAAATCGTACTTTTACCCTCCCCTTACACTTAAGATGAACATTGTCCCCAATGTTCAAATAACAAGATGTAAAAGCATAAAGTAAAAGAATGAAATCAAATACTCCCCTGATTCGCTCGTTGGATAATGAAATTACACGGTTAAATCTTCCTCCAAAGAGAATGTTGAAGCTCCATGACTAATGCATCGCCATAAGCTTGATTCAAAACATTTCCTTGTCCAAAATAACCTGTTGAACCTGAGAAAACAAACACGAAAACCTGCATAACATCGGCGGGATAAAATCTATATATAAGGATATAATGCTTGTGGAATGATAACTTTGCAGATTCCTGGAGATTATAAGTTGGAGATTTTAATAAAAACTTTTTATGAAAACAAAATTTTCAAAAATTTCTGGAAATTAAATCTGACGCCGTCAGGTTATAACCCCTGACGCCGTCAGAAATGACCTGACAAAAATTTTCATTTTAAGTTTCCGGAAAATTTCTTGAAAAACCTTTACCTTACTTCCTGGAAATCCTGCAAAACATCATTATGACTCGACACAAGCATTTGACTCAAACAAATACGAATATGTATGCTAACTTATTATTATTATGATTCATGTTCATTTGTGTTCTAATAAACCGATTTAGATTTCCCTTACACTTATCTTTTGCAAAATACCTTTATATGTAGTTAAGACGAAGTTAAAAACAACATAAAGCATTTTCACAATTAGTTTTGAACATGAATCAATAAGAATAAAAATTAAACACACCTACGGAAACAAATAAAAACAATCAAACAAATAAACAAACACACAAAGCAAATAAAATAACAATCCAATGAGGCTAGCATGCGATAAAAGAAAAATCAATGTAACAAATGTTTTAAGGCAAACAGATGCCTTCCCTAAATTATTACAGACCATATTGTTTCAACTCATACAACCAAATATCAAATTGTTCAAACATCAAAACATCAAATCACAACATCACTGGGGAGGGGGTCCTTGGCGATAGTCATAGCCAGGAGGAAGATGCCCGTAGTACCCGTATGGAGGGTAATCCTGCTCACGACCCGGGAAAGGGTCAATCTGCAGATGCGGGTCTATCTGATCACGTGTGGATAGATGCTGCATCTAACGAACCGTGTGATCATACATCCAGTCGAACCTCTCGTCCGCCCTGGTCCTCCAAGCATCAACCTGGCCCATCCAGGTCCCCTGGTGAGCCTGCCAGTCCCCCCTGCTCATATGCCGGTAGTAATCAGCTGTACCGGCCTCATACCCATCATGCTGCTGCTGCTGGGGCTCCTCCTCCTCATCGTCATCCTCATCACCATCATCCTCAGCTCCAACCGGGTGATACCACATAAAGGACCCGTCATGCATCTCCATGATCACCTCCATCTGCTTCAGGGACCTCTCCTTCACCGTCCTGCATTTATCACCACTCAAATACCTCATGACCTCGGGCCTGAGGACTCCATAAGACTGAGCCAGTCGGGTGATGAACATCCCACCATAAATCCTGTCACCTTCCCGCTCCCCAACTCCACCATGCATAAAGCTAGCAACCCAAAACGGGATGTTGCAGTAAACATCATTAGAGTAGATGGTGTACAGGTAGAAGAGATCAGAAGCTGTGACACGGTGGTGAGAGCTGTGACGCCCTGTCAAGCTGTAGGTGAGGCAACGATGAGTCAACCGAACCCTAGGATCCCTGATTTGGGATGCTACAGTGGTCGAGGTATACACCCCATCCCCAATAGTCTGCCAGAAAATAGAGCATCTAAAATCATTCTTCATCGACTCCCCATGCAACAGCCTCTGCATGAACCCTGCCTGAATGGTATCATGCTGATCATATAACCCCAGTCTCCACCCAAACTCAGTAACAGAACACGTCCTTAGCTCACCCCCCAGCCTGAAATAGATCATGGTACCGCCCACATCGGTCCTCGCCTCAGCCATGTCAAAATGAAAGGTGGCAAAGAACTCCCGTACCAACTCCTCATATACCGGCTCCTGAATCTTAAACAGTCTTTCCCACTGGGGGCCGGTAAACCCATCTGTCTGAAAACTTTGGAGAAAAGTCTGCTCAAGACCTACTCTCCTCAGAAAGCCCCAGTCAACCACTGCTCCATTCTCGACCTTGTGTAGTAGCAATTGTGCGTATTTGCTTGTAGCAGCATCGTTGTCAAAGATACCCCAACTGAGGACCGTATCCCCAAAGTTTTCTTGTTGAGATCGGGAAGAACTTCCTCGGCTGGGTCTTTGACGCTTACTCATTATCTGGAACAAAGCAGGAGGAATACAAGTGTTAATATGTGAATTAAAAGACTTGGTGGCGCATCAGACAAGTCTGACGCCGTCACGCTTTGATAGGTGACGCCGTCAGATTTGATCAGTGTTCAAATCCATAATTACGAGGGAAAAATCAATATTCAAACTTCAGGCTCAATAACCACACACCACTTTTTGCAGAAAAATGGGTGATTGGATCACAGGTTATGGTTCAAATTCGTGGCCTCCCTATTAGTGAATAGACCCAATTGATTGCCAATCATCAAATGCTTTAATCTTTGTTAAATAACACTAATTAAAACACATTATGAGTTCTAAGCATGAATCAATCCTAGGGTTTCACAAGTTGGGGATTTTCGAAATTTACAAATCCTATGAGTAATTGAAGCGAAAAGAATGAGTAAAAATGACTTACCACGTGAAGATTGGAAGCGGGAATTGGCGAATTTGTCCTGGGAAAATCGGAGGTGGGGTTGGAGAGGATATGGTTTGTGGGGTTTGTGATGAAAGTGATGGAATTAAAGTTATTATTGCTGTGCAGACGGGGTGACGGCGTCAAGTGCAAATTCTGACGCCGTCAGATTAGCGTATTTTGCTACTTTGTGCCAGTTTACAAATGAGCCCCTCGTACTTTAAGAGAGCAGCTAGTCAGGGTCAATAATCCTGATAGCTAGTCTCGTTAACAAGTTCCTCCTGGGTCAAATGTTTTGTTACTGTCACGGGGTGTAGTAAAATGTTGAAAAGGGTCGGTTGACGTCTTATTCGGGTCCCAATTTCCATCAAGGCGAGTATTCAGGGAGTGGGAGGAACTTTCCCAGGGGGTTTTCAAAATGATGGTGTGCTTTAATTGAGTTCTTCTCACACCTGGCTTAAAGCCAAAAGACCGTTTCCTAGCTTCATAAAAGTTAGGGAGCGTGACAACCATGCTCCCACGAAAATGCTGCGATCATGAGAGTTTTTCTCGCGAGAGGATCTAAATAAATAAGAGGGTTTTGACAGTGAAGGCTCGGGGAGGAGGGTTTCATCATCCCATTCGTTGTATGGTTCATTAGGGACCGGGAGTTCAAAGATCTTCTCGATCTTTTTGTGTGAGGCTTCTTCCCTAATTTTCTCTTTTATTCTCGAGATGAATTTTTCTGCTAGCTCCATGAACATATCTTGGGTGTTTTTCAAGTGAGTTTCTAATTCCTTGATACGTCTCTCTTGGTTGTTCACGAAAGTTAACATTATCCCTTCAAACTCATCTTGTCGTGAGAATTGGCGAAACGTATGTTTACCAATTGTGTTCACGCACTCATCGGGATTTTTATCAGCCGTAGGTATCTCAGCTTTCATTAAGCTCTCAACCTGCCTTTTTATGTTTGCGAACAGCTGTTCTTGGGTTGCATTCATGCAATTTAAAATCCCTCCTTCCGAGAATGTTGAGTCATCCCATTCTTCTTCTTCGTACTGTGCTAAGTCCTCAATGACTTCCCAGCACTTATCGACACTGAGCCTGCTCAATCTCCCATTGGCGGCGTAATCTATGGCTCTTCTAGTTTGATGATCGACACCATCATAGAAGATTTGGATTTGTAGCCAAGGATCCATGCCATGGTGAGGGACCTTTCGGAGTAAGTCCTTGAATCGAGTCCATGCCTCGTAGAGAGTTTCGCCTTGACGTTGTTGGAACATCAAGATATCATTCCTTAGCTTGGTAGTTCTTCCCGGTGGGAAAAACTGAGCAAGGAAACGAGTGGTGAGATCATCCCAAGAGGTAATGGATCCTGCGAGTTGACGTTCTAGCCACTGACTAGCTTGGTCCCGCAGAGAGAATTGGAAGAGACGCAATCGGGTCGTCTCTCGAGTGGCAACATCAAGGTCTATAGAATCAACGATTTTAAGAAAGTCCTTGAGATGTTGATTAGGATCTTCAGAACGAAGTCCATGGAATGCGCATCCGCTTTGCACCAACCGGATGGTGTCGGATCGCAAGGGTGTGATATTGGCTCCTTGTGTGAGCTCAATGGTGTTTCGATAGCCGTGGTGGCTAGGACGGGAATACTCTCCTAAAGTACGGGCTCTAGGAGGTGGTGGTGGTTGTTGTGGTGGTGGGTTGTGTGGGTTAAGGATATTACCATCTTCCATGATGTCGGACGGTAATGGTTACGAACAAAGACACGAAGAAAATAGATAGACTAAAGAAAACCTAGAAAAATAAAATAAAAATCTCACTAGAAAGGAATCTAGTGAGTAGACCTAATAGAAATAAAAATTCACCCTAAACAATAACTATTCCCCGACAACGGCGCCAAAAACTTGATGCGTGGGTTTTGCAACCTTACAACAGGTTTTACCTCTCGAGGGATCTCAAGAGGCTTACAACCCCACCAGGCAGTGTACCTGACCGATGTAGTATAGTGTAGTGGTAAGTACGGGGGATTGATCGTTCTCCACAGGGAATAGTGTTCGTTAGGTGTGAAAGGCTACTCTAATTAGGTCTAAGGGTTGAGGAAGATTCTTTTTATGTTTTTTTATAATTTATAAAAGCAAGTAAAATCTCGGGTTTTGAAGGAGTGGGCGGAATTAGTTGCTAGTCAACTAACCCAAATTACTACAAATGCAAATAAAATAAAATAACAAAAATGAAAAGTGGTGAGAAACTTATGTGTAGAGAAATGTGTTTACTTAGATTTCCTTACTCCCTAACTATCTTTTACCGGTTAATTAGTGTGTATTAGTCGCGTGGATGACGGGTGTATTCCTTAATACCATTCGTGGGGTGGCGTACTTACTTCCCCAAACTCTACAAGCTCCTACTTCACTCCTATGTCGAGCCGGCTAGGAAGCTCCTAACATGGGATCACTAGAATTCGCTTGTGCATTAAATACAACCATAAAAACCTTTAGTACGCGTTTGGTTCATGTTTCTTAAGACGTTCAAGCAAGTTACCGAATAGGAAGTTAGCCAGTTTTCTTAAGCCTAACATAGATAAACAATCATCCAATACAACTAATAACACACTAACAACCAATAATCAATAGCTAGGTTTCATTAGATCTAAGCAAACACAAGATAAAATTAGCCTAACATGTTAAACAAAAGACAAGCATAAGATAGAATCAAACAACACATAGACATATTGAATGATTAATTGATAACTTATCTTTCAATGAAACATGGAAGATCTCAAGGCAAAAAGCCCTGAAAAAGTAGCTAAAATCGTCTTAGGGTTTTATCCCAAAATTTCCACACACTAAGCTCTCTCCAATGACAAAAAATTAGAAAACTATATATAGACTTTGACATCTGACGGCGTCACCTTATGCATTGTGACGCCGTCACCTCGCCGCTTTTAGGGTTCCCGGATGACCATCTTGACGCCGTCCCTCTTTAGCTCTTCAAAAATCCATTCTGGCTTATCAAGGCTTGACGCCGTCGGATCCTGAACGTGACGCCGTCCCCTTATGATTTAAGCCGTGACGCCCTTGATTTAGTTAAAGCGTGACGCCGTCAGAATTCTCATGCAAACTCACTGGCCCGTCATGAGTAAATTTCACATCCAACTTTTCTTGCCAAGGCATGACGCCGTCCCATGTTAATTGTGACGCCGTCAAGAGTAACTTTTAGCCGATTCTTGAGACTTTGCCGTTTTCTTCACTTTAATGCTCCAAAAACGTCCAAAATGCCTCCTTTTCCAGATTTCTCCTCAAAAGTACCTAAAATGACAAAAGGAACGATTTAGGGCAATATTTGATCAAATAAATACGATTTCGGGCTTAAATGACCCCTTAAAAGCGGTACATTTTTCGCCTCATCATCCCTCCAGCTCTAGCGGATCATAGGACGGTTATTCCTAACCTTAGTCACCTTATAACTCCATGACTATCCTATTGATGCCATAAACCAAACCTTTTTGAAAATCTCTCAAAGTGTTTATGATTGTGAAAATATATTTTGTTAACACTTTGAGAGTTTTGTGATTTTCAGAAAGACTCCCCCTTAACATGTGCTCATATATGGTTAAAGTAAATTTGCACATGTCGGGTAGAGTTGGCACTTT
Source organism: Artemisia tridentata subsp. tridentata (assembly GCA_021014915.2). Classification (NCBI taxonomy): domain Eukaryota; kingdom Viridiplantae; phylum Streptophyta; class Magnoliopsida; order Asterales; family Asteraceae; genus Artemisia; species Artemisia tridentata. The sequence continues at coordinate 287,008,767 of CP139503.1, forward strand.
TAGAATTGATTGATTTTCAATGAACGTGATCATCGCGAGACACGCTTACATCACTAGTAGAACTAGCTTGAAATTATTACCCATCCAGATCACATTCAAGGAAAATCGATCGAAATCGGTACATTCTACTCAGACACATCCTTTGCGAGACACGCTTACATCACCAGATAAACTGGCTTGAAATTATTACCCGTCCAGGATATGTCTTTTCGACTACTGACTTTTTCTATCATCAATTCGAGGGTCAGTTTTGAGTCGAGCACTCGTGAGATCTCAACTTTTCTTTATCATATTTTAATCATATCTTTATTCTCCCCCTCAAAAATAGCATACTCATGATGTTTTTGAAAAACTTTATGACTAAAATATGCTGTTTTTGAGTTTTGTGGGAAGAATTTCAAGAACTTTTGTTTGAACAAAGATTATGTTTCAAATACTCCCCCTTAACGAGGGAATACTTGTCCTTATGAGCAGAATTTTTGAAAACTTAGAAAAAATCTGGTTTAATTCTACTCATAAGTAAGAAGCTTTAGCTCCTTCGATCAGGATTGAGGCACTGAAGCGTACCTCAGGGTCCTTTCTTTACAGGTATGGGTTGTGCACTGTTATGTGTATACAAACCATAATTTAACAATCATACAAGCAAGAATAATGAATTATAAGAATATGTCAAACTCTTACTTCATCCTCCTCTTTTGAATGATGTGTAGACAGGGTCAGGTCTCTGGAATGTTCTGACCGGGAAGGATGGGCGACCTCCAACATAACTTTCAAACCTCCGCATCTGAGCTCTTCTGAATAACCTTCTCTCAATCCTGTTCACAAACTGGTAGATCTGTCTCAGCTGATCACCATTCCATCTCTTTTTTATCTGCAACCGTTGATCACAAACCCAAATCACTAACCCATCACAGACCTTCTTCAATGTGGTGTCGCAGAACTTGTGAATATCACGATATGCCATGAAGCAGTTGATTGTCAGATCACTTTTGTAGACGAACCTAAAAGTTGGCTGACTCTTGAAGGTGTACTGAGCTTCATTGTTGATATTCTCAAGACGTAGCAATGGTTGAGTCAAGTTCAACTTTGTCTGGTAGCTCTCGACCCCTGGTTGAAGATCTTCCACACTTTCTTTCATAATCTTTCTTCTAATGAAATGAAGAATAGATGCAATAAAGGCGTATTGGAGTTCTGGTGTCACATGTTGCAGTTTTCCTTGGACTTTAATCAGGTACATGTCTTCAAGGTCATTGAGACTTAAGTCCAAAAAATCTGCTTTAGAAAACGTGTAGAGGTGCATGTCATGTCTTCTTACTTTGATCTCTGAGAGGAACGTATAATCGTACTTCTTGTCCCCCTTCAGACTGACTACATCAACAATCCTGAGATCATTTCTCACTGATTCTGGAGATTTCTTGGTTAGTTTGCTTTTATACCAAGTCTTTCTTTTTTCGAACCGGTGGTAGATTCATAATTCAGCATCGTGATCATAATTCACTTTCTCGGAAACAAAGAGATGAGAAGCTGTTTCCTCGATAGCAGGGTGTTCGTATCTTGCTGCTGGAGTCAAAGTAATTGAAGTAGCATACTTTTTCTGACAGTTAGCCCCGTGCATGAGTAGCTCCAGATCTTTATTGAAGAAGAAACGATATGGAATGGCTGGTTTGCTATGAACTCGGATCACCGGTAGAGGCTTTGTCCAATCTGTGATGTATGGCTTGTTCTTGTTGTCTCTGCTGCCAATTACATCTGGATCCGTCTAGTTGAAGTCTGAAGACATAGCGCGAGCAATGTTCTCGAGGTGATACTCGAGCTCAGCTGCACTCGAAGAGTTGTCCTTAAGAAGATTAAAAGCATCGTTTTTAATCCGGCGAAGTTCCCTCTTGGTCAGTTTCTTTATGCGTTGAGTACTTTTGAGTTGTTGAGCAAACTCAAATGTACTATCTTCCATTCTGGAATCTTCGTCAACGTGTACTTGAGCACTTGCTAGCTGATCAAAGAACTCGTTCCCAGGTGTATCATCATCATCGAGCCATGAAACTACAGTTGGTCTTTTGGAAGATTTTTTGCTAGATGTAGCTTTGGTCTTTGGTGGTGAGTGAGGTTAATCATCTTCTTATTGAAAATCCATTTCCTCTGTGGCAAAGTGGTCAAAGTGATGCTCTATCTCCTTAGGTTCAGACTCTGAAGCCTTGTGTTGTTGAGATGTGATTGTTGTTGACGGTCTGATTGGTTCTTTGGGTTGTGAACCAGATCCTCCTTCACCCTTGTGCTTCTTGGATTGGGTGTCAGGTTCCTGGTCTTCTTCATCTCGTAAATGTTTTCCTTTATTGGCCGCAAATTTGCACGAATCCAGATTTGCATTGATAGCTTCATAGAGAGCTATTTCTGTTTCAGATGGAGAGGTAAGGGCTGTGAGTCTGGTAAGAAGTGCGCGTTGGAGTTCGTCGGTTGTGAAGTCTTCAAGTTGCTTAGGTTGGGTTGCTATGTCTTGAGGAATCGACCCTGTTATGTTTTGAACTTTTTCTGCAATTTTGTTGTCAATGTATGCTTCAATGTTCTCCATGAGTTCTGGCATGTACTGCTTCACATATTTCTGTGTGTGTGTCTTTGCCTCTTTGAGTAGTTGAGCTTTGACATCATCTTTAAGGAGTTCATCCATTTTCTTCTTTGTCTCCTGAAACTCTTTTACTTGCTCAGAAAGACCTTTGACCATATTCTGCATCTCAGTTACTTGGTCACTTAACATGCTGTCTTTCTTTGCTTGTGCTAACTTTGCTGCCTTTTTCAATTTCTTTGCTGCAGGAGAAACGAATTTGACACGAGTGACCCTAGCAATCTTCTTAGCATACTTTCCTTTAATGATTGTCTTGAGAGTTTCTTCTGTTGTTGCCTTTGATGGTTGGGGTGGTGGTGATGGTTGTGATGAAGATTCGGGAGGAGTTGAAACTTTTGGAGGTGATACAGGAGGTGTTGGTTCCTTTGGAGGAGAGGTAGGAGGAGTTGAATCCTTTGGTGGAGAGGCAGGAGGAGTTGAATCCTTTGGTGGGGAGGCAGGAGGAGTTGAATCCCTTGGTTGTTCCTCAGATTGAGGCTTGTAAACGATGAGTTGTAGCTGTGAAGGAGTGAGAGGTGGTGTTTGAATATAGTTTTCAGCTTCCTTTTCTGCTTCTTTTTTGTCCTTTGCTAGTCTCTCTTCTTCCTTCCTCTTTTCTAATTCTGCCTCATGTTCAATTTCTAGTTCGATTGCAGCTTTAGTAGTCTTATCCCCAATAATTTCCTCTTCCTCTGAATCAGACCATACAACAGGTGCATCAAGATCAAACTGCTCCTGATTACCCCCTTTGAACATATCATCCTTTATTTCCTCATCTGTCAACGGTTCTCTTTCCTTGTCGGATTGATTAACTGGATTGAAAGGTGGAGGAATGTCCTCAGAATGTGAATCAGACCTATCGGGTTGAATAACCGAATGGGCTGAGGAGTAGTAGTTGTAGTAACTCCAGACCCTCTGGGTTGATTAACCGGATCAGTATGGGTTGAAGCTACTTCTTTGACAGTTCCAGAACCTCCAGCTCCTTTTTGTAGCTCATATTCCCTTTGTTCTTTAACCCTTAATTCCGCTCTTCTGGCTTCATCTTCGTTCAGAGTCTTTTTGCTTTGTTCCATTGCAACAATGGTAGCAACATCTACGTCTATGGAGATGGTTTCTTCTTCTTCGGATTCAGTTGCTTCAGAATCAGATTCCTTTTCAGCATGTACCCCACCTTCTTCTTGTGCTGGCTTTGGAACAACTTTGACTCTTCTTTTGATGATGTTTGGCATGTGAGGTTTATGACCTTTCTTAGAAGCACTTGAAACACTCCCAGCTTTGCTACTTCCTTTCGAACGGGTCTTGGTTGATCCAGTTCCTTCTGCACCAAGTTTTAAGAATCCTACGCGACCAAGTCTGAATGCTCTGTCATAGTCTTTGTAGGCTTGAGTATTCTTTACAGTTTCTGTCATCAGGGCCTCTGGCAGTCTAGTCCCTTGCTTTTGTGAACTATCCTTGGGAAAGTAGATAGAGTTGATAGTCCTATCTATTCTGAGCAGATGCATCTCTAGATCACCAACACGAGGAGAGATGTCTTTGTGTTCATCCAGCAACAGACTGATGAGCACTTTGGTGTATCGTACAAAAGGAACTTTGGTGAATGATTTCATCATTTGAAAAGTCATGTCTTCCCAGACAAGTTTAGCATAGTCAATCCTTTGCTGATTCACTAATCCCCAGAAGAGTTGAAGGTGAGATAACCGCGGATGTTCATGACCACTATCCCTCCCTGAGATGGAACGAACCACTATGTAGTAAATGGTTCTCCAGGGTTGAGGGATGTGTTTTGCATTGACTTTTGAGATCTTGGTCAGTGGTGTATCTGGTTGGACATCATATCAAATATTGATGAGGAACTTAAGGACTTCATCTTCGGATGGTGTAGGCCAATATTTTTTAGCTGTTTCTGGTGGTTCGGGTAAGCCTAATGCTCTGTGAAGGTGATTTGGTGTGATTTTGAGCTTCTTACGGTCCAGTGTGCATGTGAAGTATCTCAGTTTTGTGTCCAACTCCAAAGTATTCCACAACTGATGAATATACAATTCAGGAATGTTGTCAGAACTGTCCAGTAAGCTTCTACATTTATGTTCTTTGAGTACTTCCATAGCAATTTGGCAGCTTGGTTCAGGACATTTTATCTTCTCAAAATCTACTCTTGCGTCGTTGTTCCCAAAATCTGCCTTGTATCCACGAGGAAGAACTTCAGCTCTTGTGAGCATTGGGAGTGGTAGTTGTTGAGGTGCAGCCATTGAAGAATGCTGAAACATCAATCAAGCACAAATATGCAGGATACATGATAGTTAGAAAATATTTAAGCTTGATGTTAAACATGTGATCCTTTTGTTGCTTAGATTGATTTTACATGTTTAACTATAGTAGTTATCAAATTATATCAATTTTGCCAATTTCTATAGAATTTGTGCAATTTTGATAGACCTTGAATAGACTAAGGAATTTGTTCAATTCCTATAGAAATCACATTTGCGATAAGTATTGCATTTGCGATAAAAATCACATTTGCGATGAAAATCACATTTGCGATAATTATTGGCAATTTCGATAAACCCTTATACAAGGATTTTCGATAACAACTGTAGACGAAATTTTTTTGTTAACTTTGAATCAAACATTTGTTCCAATAGCTTTCAATGATGTTTCTGAGTCTAATGTTCAAGTTATAACACTTTTTATCCACAAAATCTCTAGATTCAAACTAAACGTGTCCTTAAACCCTACCAATCAAATTTCACACTTGTGATGTTTCTGGGTGCAAATTAAATGTACAAACATTCAATTCGAGGCATAACAACACTACTTTGATGGTTTAATTACACTCAAACACAACCACTCAGTTTTCCCCAAATCATTCGCTTAAACCCTAAACTAAGAACATTCAAAACTCATGTTTCTGGGCTTAATTAAAAACTTGCATTATGTTAATATACTCATTTTAAGCATATCCCACCAACAAATTACAACACAAACACTCAGAATCAAATTATACGATATCGCATGAACCCTAGATCTAAACAATTAAATTTTGACAAATTTAACCGTTGGATCAAGAAATCATTCAAAACCATTGTTAATAAATATATAATAAACATGTTAGCACTCACAAATTCGATGGATCTTGAACGATTAATCAGATTCGATTTTATCCGTGGATGTTGTGGGTGAGTGTATTAACTGTGGTGGTTGAATATGTCAGATGAATAAGTGAGCGTATTAACTGCGGTCAATTTTTTCAACCTTATATTTGACTTGTTTTAACTTTGTCACTTTCACACTTTTGATCCCTTAACCTTATATTTTTCCAGTCAAAGTCCTAACTAGCTAAATCTAAGTATTTAAACTTAGCAATATTGGCACACAACTTTTTATCCTATGATATTATCATCACCACTTCTTTTAGCTACAATATTTAGAAGAAAAAAATATGCAAGTACAAAATTTTGGAAAAAAAATATTTCTGTCTCCCCCTTAACACTTGTTCAAAAATAATTGTTAATGGTTTAAAATAAACAAAGTGTTGATGAAAGGTTTTGTACTTGCATTTTTTTTTTATAATAAAAATGGAAATTTTTGTGATTTTTTCATTAAATATTTACAAAGATAGTTTGATGATTGACTCCTTAATTTTGAGTAAGAAAATTGTTTAAGTTATCAGGAGTCAACACATCGCATACCAATTTGGTGAACTAGTTCCACAAATCTTGCATGAGGCAAGGCTTTGGTGAACAAATCCGCCAATTGGTGTTCAGTACCCACAAAATATAATTCAACTGCACCCATTTCCACATGCTCCTTGATAAAGTGATATCGGAGAGCAATATGCTTTGATTTGCAATGTTGAACTGTGTTGCATGAAATAGCGATGGCACTCTTGGAGTCGCAGTACATCGAAATCTTGTTAAACACGTATCGTAGTCCATCAACTGAGATCGCATCCAAATGACTTGAGCGCAGCAGGCAGACATGGCGACGCATTTTGATTCTGTAGACGACAGTGATGTATAGTCTTGCTTCTTTGACTGCCAAGAAACGAGCTTGTTACCTAAAAACTGTACTCCCCCAGACGTACTTTTTCTTGTGTCTAAACAACCTGCATGGTCAGCGTCTGAAAAAGCAACAAGTTCAAACCCGGAATCCTTCGGATACCAGATCCCCAAGTGAATGGTTCCCTTTAGGTATCGAAGGATCCGCTTAACAACAGACAAATGACGTTCAGTAGGTCGAGACTGGTAACGGGAGCATAAGTACGTGGCAAATACAACATCCGGCCGGCTAGCGGTGAGATACATGAGAGACCCAATCATACTACGATATTTCGTAGGTGATGCGTGGGTTTTGCAACCTTACAACAGGTTTTACCTCTCGAGGGATCTCAAGAGGCTTACAACCCCACCAGGCAGTGTACCTGACCGATGTAGTATAGTGTAGTGGTAAGTACGGGGGATTGATCGTTCTCCACAGGGAATAGTGTTCGTTAGGTGTGAAAGACTACTCTAATTAGGTCTAAGGGTTGAGGAAGATTCTTTTTATGTTTTTATATTTTATAAAAGCAAGTAAAATCTCGGGTTTTGAAGGAGTGGGCGGAATTAGTTGCTAGTCAACTAACCCAAATTACTACAAATGCAAATAAAATAAAATAACAAAAAATGAAAAGTGGTGAGAAACTTATGTGTAGAGAAATGTGTTTACTTAGATTTCCTTACTCCCTAACTATCTTTTACCGGTTAATTAGTGTGTATTAGTCGCGTGGATGACGGGTGTATTCCTTAATACCATTCGTGGGGTGGCGTACTTACTTCCCCAAACTCTACAAGCTCCTACTTCACTCCTATGTCGAGCCGGCTAGGAAGCTCCTAACATGGGATCACTAGAATTCGCTTGTGCATTAAATACAACCATAAAAACCTTTAGTACGCGTTTGGTTCATGTTTCTTAAGACGTTCAAGCAAGTTACCGAATAGGAAGTTAGCCAGTTTTCTTAAGCCTAACATAGATAAACAATCATCCAATACAACTAACAACACACTAACAACCAATAATCAATAGCTAGGTTTCATTAGATCTAAGCAAACACAAGATAAAATTAGCCTAACATGTTAAACAAAAGACAAGCATAAGATAGAATCAAACAACACATAGACATATTGAATGATTAATTGATAACTTATCTTTCAATGAAACATGGAAGATCTCAAGGCAAAAAGCCCTGAAAAAGTAGCTAAAATCGTCTTAGGGTTTTATCCCAAAATTCCACACACTAAGCTCTCTCTAATGACAAAAAATTAGAAAACTATATATAGACTTTGACATCTGACGGCGTCACCTTATGCATTGTGACGCCGTCACCTCGCCGCTTTTAGGGTTCCCGGATGACCATCTTGACGCCGTCCCTCTTTAGCTCTTCAAAAATCCATTCTGGCTTATCAAGGCTTGACGCCGTCGGATCATGAACGTGACGCCGTCCCCTTATGATTTAAGCCGTGACGCCCTTGATTTAGTTAAAGCGTGACGCCGTCAGAATTCTCATGCAAACTCACTGGCCCGTCATGAGTAAATTTCACATCCAACTTTTCTTGCCAAGGCATGACGCCGTCCCATGTTAATTGTGACGCCGTCAAGAGTAACTTTTAGCCGATTCTTGAGACTTTGCCGTTTTCTTCACTTTAATGCTCCAAAAACGTCCAAAATGCCTCCTTTTCCAGATTTCTCCTCAAAAGTACCTAAAATGACAAAAGGAACGATTTAGGGCAATATTTGATCAAATAAATACGATTTCGGGCTTAAATGACCCCTTAAAAGCGGTACACTTTTCGCCTCATCAAATACCCTTACACTTGAGATTTGCTTGTCCTCAAGCAAATGCGCTTTTATTCTAATCAAAATACAAGTTAGGGGTCATTTAATGCAAACATAAAAGTAATTACAACAAATAATCGTTCCACTTCAATCATAATAAGCACGGAGATTACATACTAGCACCTCACAAGTAGTGTTTAGATACTCACATCTCTCAAGTGTCATCAAAATAAATCTCATAAATGAAAACGGAAAATATCTCTCACTACCTGTCATAGCAAATAGATTACCATAGGCTTGGGAAAGGATCGAAAACCTCCTCCACTAGGCGTAAGCACCTAAGATAAACTATCAAAGAGGGCTTTTAAATGGGTTATAACGTTAGGTGTAGGGAAAAGGAGAACACGGTTTTGTTGGATAAGGGATATTTTACTGGTGGCTAGTTAAAGATCTTGATCAATCACATGTACTATACAACGTTGCTAAGCCAAGACTAGACTCGATCTTAAGCTAATGAAAGAAAATAACAAAACATAAACATAAAATAAACATAAAATGAAACGGGATGGTAGTCCGTATGTTTTTTCTATTTTTTTTTTTTTTTTTTTTTTTTTTTTTTTTTTTGCATACACTTTTACCCTACCATCCAAAATAATACATCATAGGGGCGTTGCATCCCCTTACACTTGAACTTTTACATAACTTTACAAATAACTATTCTAATGACTCGAATTAAGATAATTGAAAAACTTGGAGTACTTTTAAAACATTTAGCACATATGGGGGTAATAAATGATGTTCTTCCCCATTACTCCATTACACTAGTACTTTACCCACGAGTCCCAATCGTCCCAAAACAATATGTACAAGGATATGACTCGACTTAGCAACCATGTAATCAACTAGATAATTAACTTGGGTTTAAACAAATGTTGTCACAATAATGCACTAAAGATGAGTGCATACAAGGTAGGCTAAGGCGATTTGGGTGTACATTTAAGTGGGGTGTAACAAATTCTTCCTTTAAGTAAAATGCTTAAAGGTCGAAACGAAAAGATAGGCTCTGAGGGGTGTACTAGGGGTATCGTGTACTAAAAATGAGTACAACGCAAAGGGTGTGGGAGAATTACTTGACCAATGTAGCCAATGTAATTATAACAAAAACACAGGTGTAAAACAATGGGTTAATCCTAATGCCTCTTATCATGTAGTAAATCTAACTACACGAATGTAGTCTCACTTGTGGCCTCGGAATGGTCCTAACGCAAGTTCTAGAATCTAAGTGCTACCGTACACACATCATAGCATAAATGCTTTTCCTACCAATTCTAGGGGCGAACCTCATATATTTGGGGGTGGAAAATTTTTTTGTGGTACGGTTTTTGTGCTAGTCATATAACTCCTATCCATGAGACGCTTATTAGGATCAAAGTTTCACTCCTATATGTTGTAAAAAATTTTAAATTTGGCACTAAAATTACCTTAACAAGTATTTCTCTCAGTTTTATTACACATCTACCATCAAACAAACAAAAATCAAGCGCAATTGTATTCTCTAAAATCGTACTTTTACCCTCCCCTTACACTTAAGATGAACATTGTCCCCAATGTTCAAATAACAAGATGTAAAAGCAAAAAGTAAAAGAATGAAATCAAATACTCCCCTGATTCGCTCGGTGGATAATGAAATTACACGGTTAGATCTTCCTCCAAAGAGAATGTTGAAGCTCCATGACTAATGCATCGCCATAAGCTTGATTCCATAAACATCTCCTTGTCCAAAATAACCTGTTAAACCTGAGAAAACAAACACGAAAACCTGCATAACATCGGCGGGAAAAATCTATATATAAGGATATAATGCTTGTGGAATGATAATTTTGCAGATTCCTGGAGATTATAAGTTGGAGATTTTAATAAAACTTTTTAAAAACAAAACTTTCAAAAATTTCTGAAAATTAAATCTGACGCCGTCAGGTTATAAACCCTGACGCCGTCAGAAATGACCTGACAAAAATTCTCATTTTAAGTTTTCGGAAAATTTCTGGAAAAACCTTTACCTTACTTCCTGGAATTCCTGCAAAACATCATTATGACTCGATACAAGCATTTGACTCAAACGAATACTCATATGCATGTTAATTTAATATTATTACGATTCATGTTCATTTGTTCTAATAAACCGATTTGGATTTCCCTTACACTTAACTTTTGCAAAATACCTTTATATGTAGTTAAGACGAAGTTAAAAACAAAATAAAGCATTTTCACAATTTAGTTTTGAACATGAATCAATAAGAATAAAAATTAAACACACATACGGAAACAAATAAAAACAAACAAACAAATAAAATAAACACACAAAGCAAGTAAAATAACAATCCAACGAGGCTAGCATGCGATAAAAGAAAAATCAATGTAACAAATGTTTTAAGGCAAACAGATGCCTTCCCTAAATTATTACAGACCATATTGTTTCAACACATACAACCAAATATCAAATTGTTCAAACATCAAAACATCAAATCACAACATCACTGGGGAGGGGTCCTTGGCGATAGTCATAGCCAGGAGGAAGATGCCCGTAGTACCCGTATGGAGGGTAATCCTGCTCACGACCCGGGAAAGGGTCAATCTGCAGATGCGGGTCTATCTGATCACGTGTGGATAGATGCTGCATCTGACGAACCGTGTGATCATACATCCAGTCGAACCTCTCGTCCGCCCTGGTCCTCCAAGCATCAACCTGGCCCATCCAGGTCCCCTGGTGAGCCTGCCAGTCCCCCCTGCTCATATGCCGGTAGTAATCAGCTGTACCGGCCTCATACCCATCATGCTGCTGCTGCTGGGGCTCCTCCTCCTCATCGTCATCCTCATCACCATCATCCTCAGCTCCAACCGGGTGATACCACATAAAGGACCCGTCATGCATCTCCATGATCACCTCCATCTGCTTCAGGGACCTCTCCTTCACCGTCCTGCATTTATCACCACTCAAATACCTCATGACCTCGGGCCTGAGGACTCCATAAGACTGAGCCAGTCGGGTGATGAACATCCCACCATAAATCCTGTCACCTTCCCGCTCCCCAACTCCACCATGCATAAAGCTAGCAACCCAAAACGGGATGTTGCAGTAAACATCATTAGAGTAGATGGTGTACAGGTAGAAGAGATCAGAAGCTGTGACACGGTGGTGAGAGCTGTGACGCCCTGTCAAGCTGTAGGTGAGGCAACGATGAGTCAACCGAACCCTAGGATCCCTGATTTGGGATGCTACAGTGGTCGAGGTATACACCCCATCCCCAATAGTCTGCCAGAAAATAGAGCATCTAAAATCATTCTTCATCGACTCCCCATGCAACAACCTCTGCATGAACCCTGCCTGAATGGTATCATGCTGATCATATAACCCCAGTCTCCACCCAAACTCAGTAACAGAACACGTCCTTAGCTCACCCCCCAGCCTGAAATAGATCGTGGTACCGCCCACATCGGTCCTCGCCTCAGCCATGTCAAAATGAAAGGTGGCAAAGAACTCCCGTACCAACTCCTCATATACCGGCTCCTGAATCTTAAACAGTCTTTCCCACTGGGGGCCGGTAAACTCATCTGTCTGAAAACTTTGGAGAAAAGTCTGCTCAAGACCTACTCTCCTCAGAAAGCCCCAGTCAACCACTGCTCCATTCTCGACCTTGTGTAGTAGCAATTGTGCGTATTTGCTTGTAGCAGCATCGTTGTCAAAGATACCCCAACTGAGGACCGTATCCCCAAAGTTTTCTTGTTGAGATCGGGAAGAACTTCCTCGGCTGGGTCTTTGACGCTTACTCATTATCTGGAACAAAGCAGGAGGAATACAAGTGTTAATATGTGAATTAAAAGACTTGGTGGCGCATCAGACAGGTCTGACGCCGTCACGCTTTGATAGGTGACGCCGTCAGATTTGATCAGTGTTCAAATCCATAATTACGAGGGAAAAATCAATATTCAAACTTCAGGCTCAATAACCACACACCACTTTTTGCAGAAAAATGGGTGATTGGATCACAGGTTATGGTTCAAATTCGTGGCCTCCCTATTAGTGAATAGACCCAATTGATTGCCAATCATCAAATGCTTTAATCTTTGTTAAATAACACTAATTAAAACACATTATGAGTTCTAAGCATGAATCAATCCTAGGGTTTCACAAGTTGGGGATTTTCGAAATTTACAAATCCTATGAGTAATTGAAGCGAAAAGAATGAGTAAAAATGACTTACCACGTGAAGATTGGAAGCGGGAATTGGCGAATTTGTCCTGGGAAAATCGGAGGTGGGGTTGGAGAGGATATGGTTTGTGGGGTTTGTGATGAAAGTGATGGAATTAAAGTTATTATTGCTGTGCAGATGGGGTGACGGCGTCAAGTGCAAATTCTGACGCCGTCAGATTAGCGTATTTTGCTACTTTGTGCCAGTTTACAAATGAGCCCCTCGTACTTTAAGAGAGCAGCTAGTCAGGGTCAATAATCCTGATAGCTAGTCTCGTTAACAAGTTCCTCCTGGGTCAAATGTTTTGTTACTGTCACGGGGTGTAGTAAAATGTTGAAAAGGGTCGGTTGACGTCTTATTCGGGTCCCAATTTCCATCAAGGCGAGTATTCAGGGAGTGAGAGGAACTTTCCTAGGGGTTTTCAAAATGATGGTGTGCTTTAATTGAGTTCTTCTCACACCTGGCTTAAAGCCAAAAGACCGTTTTCTAGCTTCATAAAAGTTAGGGAGCGTGACAACCATGCTCCCCACGAAAATGCTGCGATCATGAGAGTTTTTCTCGCGAGAGGATCTAAATAAATAAGAGGGTTTTGACAGTGAAGGCTCGGGGAGGAGGGTTTCATCATCCCATTCGTTGTATGGTTCATTAGGGACCGGGAGTTCAAAGATCTTCTCGATCTTTTTGTGTGAGGCTTCTTCCCTAATTTTCTCTTTTATTCTCGAGATGAATTTTTCTGCTAGCTCCATGAACATATCTTGGGTGTTTTTCAAGTGAGTTTCTAATTCCTTGATACGTCTCTCTTGGTTGTTCACGAAAGTTAACATTATCCCTTCAAACTCATCTTGTCGTGAGAATTGGCGAAACGTATGTTTACCAATTGTGTTCACGCACTCATCGGGATTTTTATCAGCCGTAGGTATCTCAGCTTTCATTAAGCTCTCAACCTGCCTTTTTATGTTTGCGAACAGCTGTTCTTGGGTTGCATTCATGCAATTTAAAATCCCTCCTTCCGAGAATGTTGAGTCATCCCATTCTTCTTCTTCGTACTGTGCTAAGTCCTCAATGACTTCCCAGCACTTATCGACACTGAGCCTGCTCAATCTCCCATTGGCGGCGTAATCTATGGCTCTTCTAGTTTGATGATCGACACCATCATAGAAGATTTGGATTTGTAGCCAAGGATCCATGCCATGGTGAGGGACCTTTCGGAGTAAGTCCTTGAATCGAGTCCATGCCTCGTAGAGAGTTTCGCCTTGACGTTGTTGGAACATCAAGATATCATTCCTTAGCTTGGTAGTTCTTCCCGGTGGGAAAAACTGAGCAAGGAAACGAGTGGTGAGATCATCCCAAGAGGTAATGGATCCTGCGAGTTGACGTTCTAGCCACTGACTAGCTTGGTCCCGCAGAGAGAATTGGAAGAGACGCAATCGGGTCATCTCTCGAGTGGCAACATCAAGGTCTATAGAATCAACGATTTTAAGAAAGTCCTTGAGATGTTGATTAGGATCTTCAGAACGAAGTCCATGGAATGCGCATCCGCTTTGCACCAACCGGATGGTGTCGGATCGCAAGGGTGTGATATTGGCTCCTTGTGTGAGCTCAATGGTGTTTCGATAGCCGTGGTGGCTAGGACGGGAATACTCTCCTAAAGTACGGGCTCTAGGAGGTGGTGGTGGTTGTTGTGGTGGTGGGTTGTGTGGGTTAAGGATATTACCATCTTCCATGATGTCGGACGGTAATGGTTACGAACAAAGACACGAAGAAAATAGATTGACTAAAGAAAACCTAGAAAAATAAAATAAAAATCTCACTAGAAAGGAATCTAGTGAGTAGACCTAATAGAAATAAAAATTCACCCTAAACAATAACTATTCCCCGGCAGCGGCGCCAAAAACTTGATGCGTGGGTTTTGCAACCTTACAACAGGTTTTACCTCTCGAGGGATCTCAAGAGGCTTACAACCCCACCAGGCAGTGTACCTGACCGATGTAGTATAGTGTAGTGGTAAGTACGGGGGATTGATCGTTCTCCACAGGGAATAGTGTTCGTTAGGTGTGAAAGACTACTCTAATTAGGTCTAAGGGTTGAGGAAGATTCTTTTTATGTTTTTATATTTTATAAAAGCAAGTAAAATCTCGGGTTTTGAAGGAGTGGGCGGAATTAGTTGCTAGTCAACTAACCCAAATTACTACAAATGCAAATAAAATAAAATAACAAAAAATGAAAAGTGGTGAGAAACTTATGTGTAGAGAAATGTGTTTACTTAGATTTCCTTACTCCCTAACTATCTTTTACCGGTTAATTAGTGTGTATTAGTCGCGTGGATGACGGGTGTATTCCTTAATACCATTCGTGGGGTGGCGTACTTACTTCCCCAAACTCTACAAGCTCCTACTTCACTCCTATGTCGAGCCGGCTAGGAAGCTCCTAACATGGGATCACTAGAATTCGCTTGTGCATTAAATACAACCATAAAAACCTTTAGTACGCGTTTGGTTCATGTTTCTTAAGACGTTCAAGCAAGTTACCGAATAGGAAGTTAGCCAGTTTTCTTAAGCCTAACATAGATAAACAATCATCCAATACAACTAACAACACACTAACAACCAATAATCAATAGCTAGGTTTCATTAGATCTAAGCAAACACAAGATAAAATTAGCCTAACATGTTAAACAAAAGACAAGCATAAGATAGAATCAAACAACACATAGACATATTGAATGATTAATTGATAACTTATCTTTCAATGAAACATGGAAGATCTCAAGGCAAAAAGCCCTGAAAAAGTAGCTAAAATCGTCTTAGGGTTTTATCCCAAAATTCCACACACTAAGCTCTCTCTAATGACAAAAAATTAGAAAACTATATATAGACTTTGACATCTGACGGCGTCACCTTATGCATTGTGACGCCGTCACCTCGCCGCTTTTAGGGTTCCCGGATGACCATCTTGACGCCGTCCCTCTTTAGCTCTTCAAAAATCCATTCTGGCTTATCAAGGCTTGACGCCGTCGGATCATGAACGTGACGCCGTCCCCTTATGATTTAAGCCGTGACGCCCTTGATTTAGTTAAAGTGTGACGCCGTCAGAATTCTCATGCAAACTCACTGGCCCGTCATGAGTAAATTTCACATCCAACTTTTCTTGCCAAGGCATGACGCCGTCCCATGTTAATTGTGACGCCGTCAAGAGTAACTTTTAGCCGATTCTTGAGACTTTGCCGTTTTCTTCACTTTAATGCTCCAAAAACGTCCAAAATGCCTCCTTTTCCAGATTTCTCCTCAAAAGTACCTAAAATGACAAAAGGAACGATTTAGGGCAATATTTGATCAAATAAATACGATTTCGGGCTTAAATGACCCCTTAAAAGCGGTACACTTTTCGCCTCATCAGTAGGATCAATGGGTGTGCCATGTATGTCAGCATCTAGCTTTGGGGATGAGGAAGACATAGCTTTGGGGATGAGGAATACATAGGGGTGTTATAGGTGTCACAAGTATTCATGCCATGTTTTTTCAATATTTCCTGTGCATATTTGGACTGACTTAAAAATATACCACGGGGTGATTGATGAACTTGCAGTCCTAGAAAGAACTTGAGTTCACCCATCATGGACATCTCAAAGTTTTGTTTCTTAAGTCTTGCAAAAGCGTTTGAATATTTTTTATGAGTTGATCCAAAAATGATATCATCTACATAAATTTGAACAATGAGAATATCCTCCCCGTGTTTTTGTATAAATAAAGTCAGGTCAACAGATCCTTTAGTAAAATGATTGGCTAATAAGAATGCAGACAGTTTATCGTACCATGCCCTCGGGGCTTGTTTAAGGCCGTAGAGGGCTTTCTTGACCCTGTAGACATGGTTAGGATGCTCTGGATCGACGAAGCCCTCTGGTTGTGAAACGTACACCTCTTCTCAGAGTTGTCCATTGAGAAATGCCATCTTCATGTCCATCTGGTATATCGTGATGTTCTTGTGAGCAGCGTACACCAGGAACATTCGAACAGCCTCAAGACGTGCCACTGGTGCTAACGATTCTTCAAAGTCAATCCCTTCTTCCTGACTGAACCCTTTGGCGACCAAGCGGGACTTGTTACGAATAACTGTACCATCTGCATCTAGCTTATTTTTCTAGATCCACTTTAAACCGATGACATATACCCCATCTGGTCTCTCGACTAATTCCCAAACTTCCAACCTTTTGAATTGATCCAATTCCTCTTGCATGGACTCAATCCAGTTGTCGTATGTATGGGCTTCTCTAATGTTTTTAGGTTCAGACTGACAAATGGTGAGTGCATAAATGCAGGTTTCACCGTCTGTATGGAGTCGTTGTCGTATCATTACAGGGTTTTCTGGGTTACCAATCACATTTACAAGGGGATGATCCTTTGTCCATTTGTGTGTTGATGGGTAATGTTGATAGGTATGGTGCAGATTTGACGGTTCCAAGTTGCGTGAAGACGACTCTGCAACATCAGGAATGGTTAGAGGCGGCGCAAATGGATTAAAGAATGCATTCCCGTCATAATCTGCTGGAGTGGGTATTTCAAAAGAATGTTGGGGGGGGGTCCTTCAGCTGCAGACGCAGAAGTAGAAGGATGTTTGATCTATTGATGATGAGGTGTCAGGTTGAGGTGCATCTTCAGCAACTGCAGTGGTTGTAGTTACTGGTGTATCAGGTTGTAGATTATTGACGAATAGTTGTGCAGCGGAGCTTGTAGATACATCAGGAGCACGACAAACCATAGTATCATCAAACAATGGAGCAAACAAGTCTTCTAGATCTTTGCAGTTTAGAGAAAAAGGTGCAACTGAAGGATCAGGAAAGTTGAGACGGTTGGTTTCGGGTCCTAAGCTGTTTTGCTCAGAAGCCATTTCGGTAAGCTCATTGAAATTCGATAAACCCTCTTTTTCCCCCAACTTTTTTAGATTACGTTAATACTTAACGAATAGTAATTAACCCGATTGTTTTAGGTTTCAAACGTTAATCAAAGCATAAATTATGTTGAAATTTAAGACTCGAAACGTGAAAAACCAAAAGTTTGGTGAAATTTTACGAATTGCAACGAGTAAACAAGTGATTATACGAACTAAACTAGAACAAAATCACGTTAAACACTTAAATCAAACGAAAAACTGGTTAAATAACAATGTAATCTTCTCGATAACACACTCCTAATAATCCTTTGGCGTATGATACCACTTGATGGTCCCTATCAACGATATAACACAAGATCTATTCTACTACTAACCACGAACACAACTACAACTAAGCTACGTATAAACTAATAACAATAGATAAAGTAGCAATGAGAGATTTGAGAAGAGAATAAGAGAAGAAGAAGGATGATCTTATTACACTTGATAAACTAGCAAAGCTTCCGCACGATGTAATGAAAACCAACAATAGAAATGATGCCCCATGCCTTCTATTTATAGGCGTGGGATTAGGGCATCCTATGCTAAAATGTTCTAGAAGGAATTAGATAAGATATGGGCGGCTCATGGGCTCCTAATGAGCCGTGTCCTATTACAAACAAAAAGCCCATTACAACCAATTTCGATAACATGGCCAAGACTTGAATAATTCTTGAAATGTGTTCCCAACAGCTTGTTACGTGCAGAACAGGGTTTTAGTGGTAAAATCGCACAACAAGACACCATATGAACTGTTTAGAGGTAGAACACCTGCTTTAGGTTTTCTAAGACCAATTGATCCTTAATTTCTTAGATTATTTGGGAAAGTTTGATGGAAAGTTAGATGAGGGTTTCTTTGTTGGGTACTCTTTAAACAACAAAGCATTTAGGGTATACAACATAAGAACTAGGAAAGTAGAAGAAAACTTGCATGTTGAGTTTTTAGAGAATAAGTCTAATGTTGTAGGTGAAGGTCCAAAATGGCTGTTTGATCTTGATGCTCTAACACAATCTATGAACTATGTACCAATTATTGCAGGAACAAATTCTAATGATTTTGCAGGTTCAGAAGATAGTGTTGATACAGGTGAACCAATCATGGTGAAAGAAACTAATCAAGATCACATTCTTATGCCAATTTGGAATAATGTTTCTTTACTTGATTCCTCTTCAAAGGATGATGAACCTTCTGATGATGCAAACAAGAAGGGCTTTGAAGATGGAAACAAAAAAAGTGGTGTTGAAGAACGAGAGAATCCTGAAGACAGTACAAATGATGTTTGTACTGCTGAGCCAAAACATAGTACTGCTGGGCCAAATGTTGAATTTCCTAGCCCATCAGTTACTACTGCTGATGGTTTCTCTAAGGATGAAGTGGATCTTAACAACAATCCACCCACTTATCAAGTTCCTACAACTCCACACACAAGAGTTCACAAGAATCACTCCTTTGAGAATTGATTGGATATGTACAATCTGGTGTTAAGACAAGAAGACAAACAATGAATTCGGATCAACAAAGTTTTCTCAGTGCAGTTTATAAAGAGAAAAAGCCTGAAGATGCAAATACATGTCTGTTTTGTATATTTTCTTTCACAAGAAGAACCCAAGAATATTCTTAAGGCCCTACAGGATTCAAGCTGGGTGGAAGCTATGCAAGAAGAGCTTCTACAGTTCAAGATTCAAAAGGTTTGGGTTCTGGTAGATTTGCCTAAGGGTGTGAGGGTTATTGGTACAAAGTAGATTTTCAGGAATAAGAAAGATGAAAGAGGGATAGTGATTAGGAATAAAGAAAGGCTTATAGCTCAGGGTTACACCCAAGAGGAAGGAATTGATTATGAAGAGGTTTTTGTACCTTTAGCTAGGATTGAAGCTATAAGATTGTTCTCAGCTTATGCTTCATTCATGGGGTTTATGGTATATCAGATGGATGTAAAAAGTTCCTTTATTTATGGTACTATTGAAGAAGAGGTTTATGTTTCTCAACCTCCAGGTTTTGAAGATCTTGAACATCCAGAGAAAGTATACAAGGTGGTAAAAGCTCTTTATGGCTTGCATCAAGCTCCTAGAGCCTGGTATGGAACTTTAGCTAATGGGTTCATAGAGGCAAGATAGATCAGACCTTATTTATCAAGAAGCAAAAGGGAGATATTTTGCTTGTACAGGTCTATGTGGATGACATCATTTTTGGATCTACAAAGAAGGAGATGTGCATTGAGTTTGAGAAGCTTATGCATGATAAGTTTCGAATGAGTTCCATGGGTGAGCTCACTTTCTTTTTGGGGCTGCAAGTGAAGCAAAAAGCAGAAGGAATATTTATCAGTCAAGATAAATATGTAACTGAAATATTGAGAAAGTTTTAGTTTACAGATGCCAAAGTAGTAAGTACTCCTGTTGATCCAGAGAAACCTTTGCTCAAAGATTGAGATGGTGAAAATGTTGATGTACACACCTACAGGTCCATGATTGGGTCATTGATGTACCTTACTTCATCAAGACCAGATATTATGTTTTCAATGTGTGCATGCGCAAGGTTTCAAGTTACTCCCAAAGCCTCACATTTAGTTATTGTGAAGAGAATCTTTAGGTACCTCAAGGGTCAACCTAAATTAGGTCTATGGTGTCCTAGAGAATCTCCTTTTGATCTAGTGGCATACTCAAACAGTGACTATGCTTGTGCTAGTTTGGATAGGAAATCAACAACAGGTGGTTGTCAATTCCTAGGTTGCAGGCTGATATCATGGCAATGCAAGAAGCAGACTATTGTGGCCACTTCTACAACTGAAGCTGAATATATGGCTGCTGCTAGTTGACGTGGTCAAGTTCTATGGATTCAGAATCAGTTGCTTGACTATGGGTACAACTTTATGAATACCATGATTTTCATTGACAATAGCAGTGCAATTTGTATTATTAAAAATCCTACTCAACACTCTAAAACAAAACACATAGAGATTAGACATCATTTTATAAGAGACTGCAATGAGAAAAAGCTAGTTCAGGTTGTTAAAATTCACACTGATAACAATTTTGCAGATTTACATACTAAAGCTTTTGATGTTGGAAGGTTTCAATACTTGGTTGCAATTATTGGAATGCTTAATCCCTAAAGTTTTTAATCTTCGTGTTTTTGTAAATGAAAAGGATTTGTACTGCTAGATGTGTCAATTAGTACTGCTATGTATAATTTGTACTGCTAGTGCAAATTAAGTCTGTTGTGATTGAACTGTTAGTCATAATTTATACTGTTATAAAGCAAATGCTTTACATTGTGTTTTCTTGGTTTTGGACTAACATTTGTAGGTTATGAAAGCAATATGATTGGAGTTTGCAATGTGTGAGAAACAAATGTGGTGGAATGTTTGCTGTTATGATTGATCCATGATAGAAGGAATTTGGGGATCACTTGACAAAGGTTTTACACCTGAGTTAGGAGGTTCTTTAAATTCTCCTTCTTGAAATCAATCTATGGTCTTTTTGAACTTGAATTGATGGCATAGTTAGTCAAATAGTAACTGAGCTAACTCACTCTATACCATTCTATCATTTGATAGTGTGTTAGTCTAAGGACATCTGGTATAGAGAACATCGAGCAAAAGTGAATCTAACACATTGTGTTAGCGGCAACACCTGCCACGAGCTGGAAACCCTGTCAAGAAAGCTCTTTGAATGAGTTTATCTGATCACAGGCAGCAGTTTTGCTGAAAACATTGGTTCTCACACAACCAGAGGTTAACTGCAACCGAAATTTGATTAAGTGTCTTCCTTTACACTTAATCCTTTCAAAAAGTTTGAATGAAGTATTGTTTTAAATGAAAATTAAGTTTATACTACTGAGTAAAAGTTTTTCCAAAACGTAGTACTGCTAGGCAAAAGTTAGTACTGCTAGGCAAAACTTTGTACTGCTGGGTAGCCGTTTGTACTGTTGAGAAATAACCGCTTTTTGAATATAGCCGTTGAGAAAATTCTAGTTAATTACCTAACTTAAGGGTTTCCTAAATTGGATAATTTTTACTTTTTATCTAATTTATACACTTTCTTCACTTTAAAGAAATCTTTTCTTGAAGTCAGTCCAATCCAAACCCTCAGTATTCACTATAAAATCTCAATTGGCTTTAATCAACCTACTTTATTACATAATCAATCATATCCTAACAGTCCAATCAAACTTTCACTGAATATAATGGTGAATTTGGCCTTTGTCGATAAACACAACATGGTGGCTTTCTTGGAGAAAACAGAGCAAGGTAAAGACTTCCATGAGATAGTAGATTTTCTAAACTCTACCCACATCAAATATGCTTTAACTTTCAACCCTACTATCTATGTCTCTCAAATCAAATAGTTTTGGCAGACTGTTACTGTCAATACTATTGAGAATGGAGACAAAGAGTTAATTGCAACAGTTGATGGCAAGACCATCACTATTACTGAATCATCTATTAGGAGGCATCTCCATCTAGCAGATGACAATGGTATTAGTGCTTTGCCTAACACTGAAATTTTTCAAAACCTTTCCAGAATGGGGTATGACACAACTTCTCAAACATTGACTTTTCAAAAAGGATGTTTTGCCCCACAATGGAGATTCTTTATCCGTACTATTCTTCATAGTTTACGTCCCAAGAAAATCTCATGGGAGCAATTCAGTAGTAATATTGCAACTGCTCTCATATGCTTATCAACAAATAGGACTTATAATTTTTCAAAACTGATTTTTGATGGTATGGTAAAAAATGTGGATAGCAAATCCAAGTTTTTAATGTATCCATGGTTTATCCAAATGATTTTGAATATAAGGAAAAGTTTACTTCAATCTCATAAAACAGCTTATCCAACTCCAACCCTTACTCAAAAATTATTTAGTAACATGAGGGTGGCCTCAAAGGGTTATAATGGGATAGAAGTTCCTCTTTTTGATACTATGTTACAGGTACAGGGTGAAGGATCAACTACCCCATTTGAATCCCAACAAAGACCCATAAGTTCATCTCAATCAGCCTCACAACCAATCTCATCACCATCTAGGAGTACATCCAGAAAGGAATCTAGTGTACCTCAGCACAAAGTTCCTACTTCATCCCTAGTAGCAGATGAGGCTGTCTCAGACAGAATGGTAAGGGCTACCACTATTGTGTCTAGCTTAGCAGCAGCACAGGCCAGTGGCAACATCAGTAAGACTCAAACCATGGCAACACCTAATGTACAAAGTTCTCATGAACCTAGTACAGGTGGTGGAATCCCAAGCCACATGGATACTATGGGTGGCTCAGATACTCATCCTTTGGTTGAGCCTGAGTCTATGCCCCATGATGCACCTCTTCCAGAAGGTAACACATCTGGAAGTGCTGAGGGCAGTATGAAAATTAAAGAATTGATGGAACTTTGTACCATGTTGACTGAAAAGGTGACTGGCCTGGAGGATGATCTAAAGGCAACAAAGAAGCTCTTTGGAGGTGTTTATACCAAGCTTATTTTGAAGGTGAAAAAGCTGCAGACACAGGTCAAGTCTCTCAAGGGAAAGAGGAAAGCTCATATTGTGGATTCTTCAAGTTCTGAAGGTAACTCAGATGATGATATGGGTGATGATTCTTCTAAACAGGGGAGGAAAATAGCCAAGATTGATGAAGATCCTAATGTCTCCTTAGTTCAAGAGGGTGCTGAGACTCATGGGAGGCAAGGTGAAGATATGGGTGAAACACATGAAGGCACTACTCCTCTTCAATAAGTTAGTACTGCTGGTGCAGGGGATAGTACTGCTAGGGCAGTCTATGTTAGAAGAAGAAGAGTTGATAAGGGAAAGGCAATTATGATAGAGTCTGAGCCATCTAAGAAGGTTAGCAAGAGGATTCAAGATCAAATTGATTATGATCATGAAGTTGCACAAAGGGTACAAGCTGAAGAGCAAGCCAGAATAGCAGAAGATGAATGAATTGCAAAGTTCTTAGTTGAACAAAAGTTAAAAAGTAAAGAAGATGAGAGGATAGCTCAAGAACAAGCAGACAAAGAACTGGAACTAAAGATACAAGAGGAAGAAAGATCAACTTATAAAACTGAAGAGCAAGAAAATGCTATTACTGATCTACATGAAGAAATAAGGAAAAGTCAGAGTAAAAACATCCAATTATTGATTGGGAGATACACACAGATAAATTTAGGAAACCTTGGAAGATAACAAGAGTTGGTGGACAGTTTGAAGTTCACAAGCATTTTGAAGACATGCTTAAGGCATTTGATAGAGAAGATTCGGATAAGCTATGGAGTTTGGTTCAAGAGAAGTTCAGGTCAACAAATCCTTCAGAAGACAAAGATAAAGAATTATGGGTTGAATTGAAAAGGATATATGAACCTGATCCAGAAGATAAGCTATGAATGTTTCAAGCTCATGATCTTGGTACAACATGGAGATTGTATGATACATGTGGTGTTCACCATGTATCTACAAAAGATGCTGTTGATGTCTACATGCTGGTTGAAAAGGATTACCCTTTGACAGCTGGTATTCTATTTGTGATGTTGGCTGCAAAACTTAGAGTTGAAGAAGAATCAGACATGGCAATGGTATTACTAAGAAAGATTCATCAGCAGGCAGAGGAGATGAAGGTTGCAAGAAAAAGAAGATAGAGTGTTTGAAAGAATCCTCACAAGACAAAGATTTAATTCAGAAACATGATGATTTAGAGTAAATCACAAGTTTAGGGGAGGATTGTTGGGAATTAAATGTTCAAGTACTTGGTTTTGTCAAAGAACAGTTTGTACTACTACAAAATAACACTAACAGTACTAACTGAGTTAGTACTGCTAGTGTAAATATTAGTACTACTAGTATTAACTTTGTACTACTGAAGACTGAAGATGCAAGAAGGTACTTGTTGGGGATTAAACCAACAGTTAGTACTGCCAGGTATAAAGTTACAACTGCTGAAGATTACACCAGCAGTACTAACTGAGTTAGTACTGCTAGTACAGAAGTTTCATACTGCTTATGTGATGAAGACAGACGTGTGAAAAGATAAGTATAGAAAAGATTTAGTGTATATTCTATATAGTTAGACTTATACGAATATTCTGCTGAATATTAGTTTACTTGTAAAGGACTCCTTGTGTTACAAAAGGAGATCCTAGGTTAGGTTTTCAGCAAGTGTCATACGTATCTTTGTGAAAGCTTCAAGGTTGTAAAACCCTAGTGATAGTCTAAGATCACTCGTATTATAATCAATAATATTGAAGCTGTTTGGTTGTTTAATCATTGTGTTCATATTTTCACTGTTTCATACATACAATCATATACAATACACATAATCTTCTAAGTGCTTTGTAGTAAATTTCGCGTGCTACTTAGCATATACTCAAAGTATCTCTAACACAAGGCATGTGTTTAGATCCTCTCAAGTGGTATCAGAGCCAGGTACTGATACATTGAATTAGAAGATCCAGAAGAACTTTTTCTCTTTAAACAAGGAAGATGGACATGGAAACTTCACAAACCTCAATCCTGGCCAAACTACCAATGCTCAAACAAAACGAATATGACCTCTGGAGGCTCAGAATTGAGCAGTACTTCATGGTGCAAGATTATGCACTATGGGATATCATTCTGCATGATGATTCTTTTAAACCAAAAACTTCTGAAGAAACACTTGCTGATGGTTCCAAAACTACTAAGCTCAACACTGAACCAGTCACCAATGATGAAAGGATCAAGAAGAAGAATGATCTCAAAGCTAAGAGTTTGTTACTCATGGCAATTCCCAATGATCAGGTGTTGAACTTCAGTCATTATGAGACTGCAAAGACACTTTTTACAGCAATTGTAGAGAGGTTTGGTGGTAATGAAGCTACTAAGAAGGCACAAAGAACACTGCTGAAGCAAAGCTATGCGAATTTTAGTGCCACAAGCACTAAAACTCTTGATCATGTCTTTAACAGGCTACAGAGAATTGTCAGTCAACTTGCTGTTTTGAAGATAGCAATTCCACAAGAAGACCTGAAAATGAAGTTTCTCAATAGCCTATCTATTGAATGGAACACCCATGTTGTTGTTTGGAGCAACAAGCCTGAACTGGAGAAGATGACTTTAATGAGTTGTACAACAATCTTAAGATTGTTGAACAAAAGGTGAAAAAGACAGGAAGCACCAGTTCTGTGTCTGGAAACATGGCATTCTTGTCATCCCCCAGCAATAGCAGTCCTGAAGATGATCAAGATGTTTGTACTGCTAGCCCTAAAGTTAGTACTGCTAGTGCAAAAACTAGCACTGCTAGCTTGAGTGATGAAACTATCTATGCTTTTGTGTCAGAGCAATCCAGTGGGTCTCAAATCTACAATGAAGATCTTCTTCAAATTCATGAAGATGACTTGAAAGCAATGGACTTGAAGTGGCAAATGGTTTTGATAAGCATTAGGGCAAAGAAGTACTTTCAAAGGACTGTAAAGAAGCTTACTTTCAATGGAGGAGATGTTGCTGGCTATGACAAATCCAAGGTGGAATGTTATAATTGTCACAAGATGGGACACTTTGCCAGAGAATGCAGAAGCCCCAGACAACAGGACAACAAGGGTAAAGGGTACAAAAGTCAGCAGGAAAAAGGAGAACAGTGAATGTGGATGAGACTTCTTCCAAGGTAATGGTAGCTGTTGATGGAGATGGCTTTGACTGGAGCTTCATGGAAGAAGAGGAGGAACCAACCAACTTTGGATTGATGTCCTTCTCATACTTAGAGGTACGTGAGGTTAAAAAGTGTTCAAATTCTTGTCAAGCTTTGAAAGATTATGAGTCACTTAAGAAACAATATGATAATCTTAGAATAGAATTTAATGAAGTAAACTTTAGTCTTTCAAATCATAAAAGAGGAATAGCTGTTTTAGAAGAGCAACTTACTTTTTATAGACAGAATGAAGCTAATTTTACAGATGATATAGCTCTCTTAAAAAGAGATTTGCAACTTAGAGAT
The DNA here is from genome assembly GCA_021014915.2 of Artemisia tridentata subsp. tridentata. Taxonomy (NCBI): domain Eukaryota; kingdom Viridiplantae; phylum Streptophyta; class Magnoliopsida; order Asterales; family Asteraceae; genus Artemisia; species Artemisia tridentata. The sequence continues at coordinate 287,035,301 of CP139503.1, forward strand.
GATAAGATGAGTGGGCTTAAGTATGAACTAGAAAAACTTAAGAAAGAAAAGGAAAACACACAGTTAAGTGTTGACACTCTTGAATTTACATCAAAAGGAGTTCAGAAATTAATAGAGAGTCAACTGGTAAATAAAGCTAAATCTGGTTTAGGATATAAGTCTGTTGCACCCCCCAATAGAGGAATGTTTGTGCCTCCAGGCATTGACTTAGCTCATACTGGCTTAGAGGAGTTTAAGGATATTGAATTTCCTGGATATGGTCCTAAAACCAATGAGAGTCCTACTAAATTTGTCAAGGCTGAGGATTCTTTTGAAAGTGCAAGTGACACATCTTTAGTTGAAGAAGTTGTGTCTGAGGTTAAGGTTAATGAGGTTGTGTCTGAGAATAAGTCTGAGGTTAAGTTACAAGTAAAAAATGTTCATAAAGTGGTCAAAAATGAAAATATAAAACCAGTTAGGAAAGCTGTTAGATATGCTGAGATGTATAGGTCTACAAATAGATCTTCAATTCCTAGGGGCAATCAGAGGAACTGGAACAATTTAAAATCTCAACAGCTTGGTGATGAGTTTGTTATGCAGAATAAAGTTTGTTTTGTGTGTGGTAATTTTGATCATCTGGCTGCATATTGTGACTCAAATCCATGGAAAAAGAAGGTTTTTGGGAGTTCAAGAGTGTATTGGAATACCAATGCTAGGGTGAATCAAAACAGTCCTACTAGATTGACTTACCCTAATGTAAATCTTAAGATGACACCCAGAGCAGTTATGTTGAAGTCTGTCATCAAATCAATTTCTACTGATAGACCAAACAAGTGTGTTAATTACAAACAAATTGTTTCAAGTGCAAAACCATATTCAAATCATTGCAATCATGCACAAACAGTTAACAGGCCCTTTTACAAGAAAACAACTTTCTATAATAAAAAATGGATGCCTAATGTCAAACCTGCTAAGCCAGCAGTTTCTACTGCTAGGCCAGCAATTTCTACTGCTAGGCATATGAATGTTGTTAAGGGTCAATGGGGCAATGCTGTGAAGGCCTCAGCACGTTGGGTATGAAAACCTACCAAACCCAATGGTGCATCAATGACTTTCAATAAATATAATTATATTGATGCACGAGGCAGATCCAAGTCAGTGATGGCTTGGGTCCCCAAAAGGAACTAATTCATTTATTTTGTGTGCAGGAACATCCTACAAAAGATGGAGAAGATAGAGGGTACTCAGATAGTTGATGTTCAAGGCACATGACTAGTAACATGTCATACCTTTCATATTTTACAGCTCTGGATGGAGGACTTGTTATCTTTGGAGGTGGTGTTGGTGGTAGGATTACTGGTAAAGGTATTATTAAAAATGGTAATCTTGACTTTGAAAATGTGTATTTTGTACCAGAGCTTAAGTACAACCTTTTTAGTGTGTCACAAATTTGTGACAAAAAGAACAAGGAGAAGATGACTTTAATGAGTTGTACAACAATCTTAAGATTGTTGAACAAAAGGTGAAAAAGACAGGAAGCACCAGTTATGTGTCTGGAAACATGGCATTCTTGTCATCCCCCGGCAATAGCAGTCCTGAAGATGATCAAGATGTTTGTACTGCTAGCCCTAAAGTTAGTACTGCTAGTGCAAAAACTAGCACTGCTAGCTTGAGTGATGAAACTATCTATGCTTTTGTGTCAGAGCAATCTAGTGGGTCTCAAATCTACAATGAAGATCTTCTTCAAATTCATGAAGATGACTTGAAAGCAATGGACTTGAAGTGGCAAATGGTTTTGATAAGCATTAGGGCAAAGAAGTACTTTTAAAGGACTGTAAAGAAGCTTACTTTCAATGGAGGAGATGTTGCTGGCTATGACAAATCCAAGGTGGAATGTTATAATTGTCACAAGATGGGACACTTTTCCAGAGAATGCAGAAGCCCCAGACAACAGGACAACAAGGGTAAAGGGTACAAAAGTCAGCAGGAAAACAGGAGAACAGTGAATGTGGATGAGACTTCTTCCAAGGTAATGGTAGCTGTTGATGGAGCTGGCTTTGACTGGAGCTTCATGGAAGAAGAGGAGGAACCAACCAACTTTGGATTGATGTCCTTCTCATACTTAGAGGTACGTGAGGTTAAAAAGTGTTCAAATTCTTGTCAAGCTTTGAAAGATTATGAGTCACTTAAGAAACAATATGATAATCTTAGAATAGAATTTAATGAAGTAAACTTTAGTCTTTCAACTCATAAAAGAGGAATAGCTGTTTTAGAAGAGCAACTTACTTTTTATAGACAGAATGAAGCTAATTTTATAGATGATATAGCTCTCTTAAAAAGAGATTTGCAACTTAGAGATGATAAGATGAGTGGGCTTAAGTATAAACTAGAAAAACTTAAAAAGAAAAGGAAAACACACAGTTAAGTGTTGACACTCTTGAATTTACATCAAAAGGAGTTCAGAAATTAATAGAGAGTCAACTGGTAAATAAAGCTAAATCTGGTTTAGGATATAAGTCTGTTGCACCCCCCAATAGAGGAATGTTTGTGCCTCCAGGCATTGACTTAGCTCATACTGGCTTAGAGGAGTTTAAGGATATTGAATTTCCTGGATATGGTCCTAAAACCAATGAGAGTCCTACTAAATTTGTCAAGGCTGAGGATTCTTTTGAAAGTGCAAGTGACACATCTTTAGTTGAAGAAGTTGTGTCTGAGGTTAAGGTTAATGAGGTTGTGTCTGAGAATAAGTCTGAGGTTAAGTTACAAGTAAAAAATGTTCATAAAGTGGTCAAAAATGAAAATATAAAACCAGTTAGGAAAGCTGTTAGATATGCTGAGATGTATAGGTCTACAAATAGATCTTCAATTCCTAGGGGCAATCAGAGGAACTGGAACAATTTAAAATCTCAACAACTTGGTGATGAGTTTGTTATGCAGAATAAAGTTTGTTTTGTGTGTGGTAATTTTGATCATCTGGCTGCATATTGTGACTCAAATCCATGGAAAAAGAAGGTTTTTGGGAGTTCAAGAGTGTATTGGAATACCAATGCTAGGGTGAATCAAAACAGTCCTACTAGATTGACTTACCCTAATGTAAATCTTAAGATGACACCCAGAGCAGTTATGTTGAAGTCTGTCATCAAATCAATTTCTACTGATAGACCAAACAAGTGTGTTAATTACAAACAAATTGTTTCAAGTGCAAAACCATATTCAAATCATTGCAATCATGCACAAACAGTTAACAGGCCCTTTTACAAGAAAACAACTTTCTATAATAAAAAATGGATGCCTAATGTCAAACCTGCTAAGCCAGCAGTTTCTACTGCTAGGCCAGCAATTTCTACTGCTAGGCATATGAATGTTGTTAAGGGTCAATGGGGCAATGCTGTGAAGGCCTCAGCACGTTGGGTATGAAAACCTACCAAACCCAATGGTGCATCAATGACTTTCAATAAATATAATTATATTGATGCACGAGGCAGATCCAAGTCAGTGATGGCTTGGGTCCCCAAAAGGAACTAATTCATTTATTTTGTGTGCAGGAACATCCTACAAAAGATGGAGAAGATAGAGGGTACTCAGATAGTTGATGTTCAAGGCACATGACTAGTAACATGTCATACCTTTCATATTTTACAGCTCTGGATGGAGGACTTGTTATCTTTGGAGGTGGTGTTGGTGGTAGGATTACTGGTAAAGGTATTATTAAAAATGGTAATCTTGACTTTGAAAATGTGTATTTTGTACCAGAGCTTAAGTACAACCTTTTTAGTGTGTCACAAATTTGTGACAAAAAGAACAAGGAGAAGATGACTTTAATGAGTTGTACAACAATCTTAAGATTGTTGAACAAAAGGTGAAAAAGACAGGAAGCACCAGTTATGTGTCTGGAAACATGGCATTCTTGTCATCCCCCAGCAATAGCAGTCCTGAAGATGATCAAGATGTTTGTACTGCTAGCCCTAAAGTTAGTACTGCTAGTGCAAAAACTAGCACTGCTAGCTTGAGTGATGAAACTATCTATGCTTTTGTGTCAGAGCAATCCAGTGGGTCTCAAATCTACAATGAAGATCTTCTTCAAATTCATGAAGATGACTTGAAAGCAATGGACTTGAAGTGGCAAATGGTTTTGATAAGCATTAGGGCAAAGAAGTACTTTCAAAGGACTGTAAAGAAGCTTACTTTCAATGGAGGAGATGTTGCTGGCTATGACAAATCCAAGGTGGAATGTTATAATTGTCACAAGATGGGACACTTTGCCAGAGAATGCAGAAGCCCCAGACAACAGGACAACAAGGGTAAAGGGTACAAAAGTCAGCAGGAAAACAGGAGAACAGTGAATGTGGATGAGACTTCTTCCAAGGTAATGGTAGCTGTTGATGGAGCTGGCTTTGACTGGAGCTTCATGGAAGAAGAGGAGGAACCAACCAACTTTGGATTGATGTCCTTCTCATACTTAGAGGTACGTGAGGGTAAAAAGTGTTCAAATTCTTGTCAAGCTTTGAAAGATTATGAGTCACTTAAGAAACAATATGATAATCTTAGAATAGAATTTAATGAAGTAAACTTTAGTCTTTCAAATCATAAAAGAGGAATAGCTGTTTTAGAAGAGCAACTTACTTTTTATAGACAGAATGAAGCTAATTTTACAGATGATATAGCTCTCTTAAAAAGAGATTTGCAACTTAGAGATGATAAGATGAGTGGGCTTAAGTATGAACTAGAAAAACTTAAGAAAGAAAAGGAAAACACACAGTTAAGTGTTGACACTCTTGAATTTACATCAAAAGGAGTTCAGAAATTAATAGAGAGTCAACTGGTAAATAAAGCTAAATCTGGTTTAGGATATAAGTCTGTTGCACCCCCCAATAGAGGAATGTTTGTGCCTCCAGGCATTGACTTAGCTCATACTGGCTTAGAGGAGTTTAAGGATATTGAATTTCCTGGATATGGTCCTAAAACCAATGAGAGTCCTACTAAATTTGTCAAGGCTGAGGATTCTTTTGAAAGTGCAAGTGACACATCTTTAGTTGAAGAAGTTGTGTCTGAGGTTAAGGTTAATGAGGTTGTGTCTGAGAATAAGTCTGAGGTTAAGTTACAAGTAAAAAATGTTCATAAAGTGGTCAAAAATGAAAATATAAAACCAGTTAGGAAAGCTGTTAGATATGCTGAGATGTATAGGTCTACAAATAGATCTTCAATTCCTAGGGGCAATCAGAGGAACTGGAACAATTTAAAATCTCAACAGCTTGGTGATGAGTTTGTTATGCAGAATAAAGTTTGTTTTGTGTGTGGTAATTTTGATCATCTGGCTGCATATTGTGACTCAAATCCATGGAAAAAGAAGGTTTTTGGGAGTTCAAGAGTGTATTGGAATACCAATGCTAGGGTGAATCAAAACAGTCCTACTAGATTGACTTACCCTAATGTAAATCTTAAGATGACACCCAGAGCAGTTATGTTGAAGTCTGTCATCAAATCAATTTCTACTGATAGACCAAACAAGTGTGTTAATTACAAACAAATTGTTTCAAGTGCAAAACCATATTCAAATCATTGCAATCATGCACAAACAGTTAACAGGCCCTTTTACAAGAAAACAACTTTCTATAATAAAAAATGGATGCCTAATGTCAAACCTGCTAAGCCAGCAGTTTCTACTGCTGGGCCAGCAATTTCTACTGCTAGGCATATGAATGTTGTTAAGGGTCAATGGGGCAATGCTGTGAAGGCCTCAGCACGTTGGGTATGAAAACCTACCAAACCCAATGGTGCATCAATGACTTTCAATAAATATAATTATATTGATGCACGAGGCAGATCCAAGTCAGTGATGGCTTGGGTCACCAAAAGGAACTAATTCATTTATTTTGTGTGCAGGAACATCCTACAAAAGATGGAGAAGATAGAGGGTACTCAGATAGTTGATGTTCAAGGCACATGACTAGTAACATGTCATACCTTTCATATTTTACAGCTCTGGATGGAGGACTTGTTATCTTTGGAGGTGGTGTTGGTGGTAGGATTACTGGTAAAGGTATTATTAAAAATGGTAATCTTGACTTTGAAAATGTGTATTTTGTACCAGAGCTTAAGTACAACCTTTTTAGTGTGTCACAAATTTGTGAAAAAAAGAACAAGGAGAAGATGACTTTAATGAGTTGTACAACAATATTAAGATTGTTGAACAAAAGGTGAAAAAGACAGGAAGCACCAGTTATGTGTCTGGAAACATGGCATTCTTGTCATCCCCCAGCAATAACAGTCCTGAAGATGATCAAGATGTTTGTACTGCTAGCCCTAAAGTTAGTAATGCTAGTGCAAAAACTAGCACTGCTAGCTTGAGTGATGAAACTATCTATGCTTTTGTGTCAGAGCAATCCAGTGGGTCTCAAATCTACAATGAAGATCTTCTTCAAATTCATGAAGATGACTTGAAAGCAATGGACTTGAAGTGGCAAATGGTTTTGATAAGCATTAGGGCAAAGAAGTACTTTTAAAGGACTGTAAAGAAGCTTACTTTCAATGGAGGAGATGTTGCTGGCTATGACAAATCCAAGGTGGAATGTTATAATTGTCACAAGATGGGACACTTTGCCAGAGAATGCAGAAGCCCCAGACAACAGGACAACAAGGGTAAAGGGTACAAAAGTCAGCAGGAAAACAGGAGAACAGTGAATGTGGATGAGACTTCTTCCAAGGTAATGGTAGCTGTTGATGGAGCTGGCTTTGACTGGAGCTTCATGGAAGAAGAGGAGGAACCAACCAACTTTGGATTGATGTCCTTCTCATACTTAGAGGTACGTGAGGTTAAAAAGTGTTCAAATTCTTGTCAAGCTTTGAAAGATTATGAGTCACTTAAGAAACAATATGATAATCTTAGAATAGAATTTAATGAAGTAAACTTTAGTCTTTCAAATCATAAAAGAGGAATAGCTGTTTTAGAAGAGCAACTTACTTTTTATAGACAGAATGAAGCTAATTTTACAGATGATATAGCTCTCTTAAAAAGAGATTTGCAACTTAGAGATGATAAGATGAGTGGGCTTAAGTATGAACTAGAAAAACTTAAGAAAGAAAAGGAAAACACACAGTTAAGTGTTGACACTCTTGAATTTACATCAAAAGGAGTTCAGAAATTAATAGAGAGTCAACTGGTAAATAAAGCTAAATCTGGTTTAGGATATAAGTCTGTTGCACCCCCCAATAGAGGAATGTTTGTGCCTCCAGGCATTGACTTAGCTCATACTGGCTTAAAGGAGTTTAAGGATATTGAATTTCCTGGATATGGTCCTAAAACCAATGAGAGTCCTACTAAATTTGTCAAGGCTGAGGATTCTTTTGAAAGTGCAAGTGACACATCTTTAGTTGAAGAAGTTGTGTCTGAGGTTAAGGTTAATGAGGTTGTGTCTGAGAATAAGTCTGAGGTTAAGTTACAAGTAAAAAATGTTCATAAAGTGGTCAAAAATGAAAATATAAAACCAGTTAGGAAAGCTGTTAGATATGCTGAGATGTATAGGTCTACAAATAGATCTTCAATTCCTAGGGGCAATCAGAGGAACTGGAACAATTTAAAATCTCAACAGCTTGGTGATGAGTTTGTTATGCAGAATAAAGTTTGTTTTGTGTGTGGTAATTTTGATCATCTGGCTGCATATTGTGACTCAAATCCATGGAAAAAGAAGGTTTTTGGGAGTTCAAGAGTGTATTGGAATACCAATGCTAGGGTGAATCAAAACAGTCCTACTAGATTGACTTACCCTAATGTAAATCTTAAGATGACACCCAGAGCAGTTATGTTGAAGTCTGTCATCAAATCAATTTCTACTGATAGACCAAACAAGTGTGTTAATTACAAACAAATTGTTTCAAGTGCAAAACCATATTCAAATCATTGCAATCATGCACAAACAGTTAACAGGCCCTTTTACAAGAAAACAACTTTCTATAATAAAAAATGGATGCCTAATGTCAAACCTGCTAAGCCAGCAGTTTTCTACTGCTTGGCCAGCAATTTCTACTGCTAGGCATATGAATGTTGTTAAGGGTCAATGGGGAAATGCTGTGAAGGCCTCAGCACGTTGGGTATGAAAACCTACCAAACCCAATGGTGCATCAATGACTTTCAATAAATATAATTATATTGATGCACGAGGCAGATCCAAGTCAGTGATGGCTTGGGTCCCCAAAAGGAACTAATTCATTTATTTTGTGTGCAGGAACATCCTACAAAAGATGGAGAAGATAGAGGGTACTCAGATAGTTGATGTTCAAGGCACATGACTAGTAACATGTCATACTTTTCATATTTTACAGCTCTGGATGGAGGACTTGTTATCTTTGGAGGTGGTGTTGGTGGTAGGATTACTGGTAAAGGTATTATTAAAAATGGTAATCTTGACTTTGAAAATGTGTATTTTGTACCAGATCTTAAGTACAACCTTTTTAGTGTGTCACAAATTTGTGACAAAAAGAACAAGGTTCTTTTTACTGATACTGACTGTCTTATTCTTTCTCCTGATTATAAGCTACCTGATGAAAGTCAAGTATTTCTTAAAATCCCCAGAAAGGGTAACACATACAGTGTTGAGATGAATAAGCTTGTTCCTAAAGAAGGTCTTACTTGCCTTGTTGCAAAAGCCACATTGGATGAGTCAATGTTGTGGCATAGAAGGCTTGGTCATGTAAATTTCAAAACCATTAATAAGATTGCTAAGTATGGTTTGGTAAGAGGTTTACCTAATAAGATTTTTCAAAATGATCAAACCTGTTTTTCTTGCCTTAAGGGTAAACAACACAGAGCTTCTTGTAAGCCCAAGGTTCATAACTCTAATTCTCAAGCTTTATACATGCTTCATATGGACTTGTTTGGTCCTACTTCTGTTAATAGCTTGAATCATAAAAGGTACTGTCTTGTGATTACTGATGATTATAGCAGGTTTACATGGATTTTCTTTTTGAGAAATAAGGATGAAACTAGTGAGATCCTTAAGTCCTTTATAATTGAGGTAGAAAACCTAGCTGATAAGAAGGTAAAAATAATCAGATGTGATAATGGGACAGAATTTAAAAACAGAGTTATGGATGAGTTTTGCAAAGAAAAGGGTATTAAAAGAGAATTTAGTGTAGCTAGAACCCCACAGCAAAATGGAGTAGCTGAAAGAAAGAATAGGACACTAATAGAGGCTGCTAGAACTATGTTAGCTGACTCTAAGTTACCTATCTCATTTTGGGCTGAAGCAGTTAGTACTGCTTGTTATGTTCAGAACAAGGTTTTAGTGGTGCAACCTCATAATAAGACTGCTTATGAACTTTTCAGAGGTAGAACCCCTGCCTTAAGTTTTATGAGACCTTTTGGTTGTCATATCACTATTCTCAATACCAAAGACCAATTAGGGAAGTTTGATGGGAAATCAGATGGGGGTTTCTTTGTTGGTTATTCTTTGCATAGTAAAGCTTTTAGGGTGTATAATAGGAGCACCAGACATGTAGAGGAAAATCTGCACATTGAGTTTCAAGAGAATATACCAAATGTTGCAGGTGGCGGTCCAGATTGGATTTTTGACATTGATAGGCTTTCAGAATCTATGAATTATGTGCCTGTTACAGGTACAAACACTAATGATAATGCAGGTTTAGAAGATTCTAATGAAGATCATATCTTGATGCCAATTTTGGAAGACAGTCCATTGTATGTTTCTTCTTTAAAGGATGATGATAAAGAGAAGAATATTGGTGAAAAAAGTGGACAAGATGGTAAAGATACAGAAGTTCCCAAAAGCAGTACAATAGATCCTACTGCTGGACCAAGTCATCCTACTATTGATCCAACAGTTACTACTTCTCCACAGAATGATTCTTTTGATATATTTGGAGCTGGTTTGCACAACATGCCCATCACCTATGAAGTTCCTTCTACTCCCCAAACTACAGTTCACAAGAATCATCTACTTGCTAATGTGATTGGAGATGTACAATTTGGTGTGAAGACTAGTAGACGGACACAAGATCCAGATCATTATGGTTTCCTTAGTTTTGTATATGAAGAAAAACACCATGAAGATGTGAATGAATGTCTATTTGTGTGTTTCCTATCACAGATAGAACCAAAGAATGTGCTCAAGGCATTAGAACACTCAAGCTGGGTTGAAGCAATGCAAGAAGAACTGCTTTAATTCAAGATTCAGAAGGTTTAGGTTCTAGTTGATTTGCCAAGGGGCATGAAGGTTATTAGTACCAAGTGGGTGTTCAGGAACAAGAAAGATGAAAGAGGAATAGTGATAAAGAACAAGGCAAGACTTGTGGCTCAAGGCTATACTCAAGAAGAGGGAATTGATTATGAGGAAGTTTTTTCACCTGTTGCAAGGATTGAGGCAATAAGGCTTTTTCTAGCTTATGCTTCATTCATGGGTTTCATGGTCTACCAGATGGATGTGAAGAGTGCCTTTCTATATGGTACTATTGATGAGGAGGTATATGTTTCTCAACCTCCAGGTTTCATTGACCCTGATCATCCTGAAAAAGTATACAAGGTGGTGAAAGCTCTCTATGGCTTGCATCAAGCTCCAAGAGCTTGGTATGGAACTCTGGCTAATTATCTATTGAAGAATGGGTTCCATAGGGGCAAGATTGATCAGACTCTTTTTATCAAAAAGAAAAACGGTGATATCTTATTGGTTCAAGTATATGTGGATGATATCATCTTTGGTTCTACCAAGAAGGAGATGTGCAAAGAGTTTGAAAAGTTAATGAAGGATCAGTTCCAGATGAGCTCTATAGGTGAGCTTACTTTCTTTTTGGGACTACAAGTGCATCAGAAACCAGAAGGAATATTTATCTCTCAAGATAAATATGTAGCTGAAATATTGAGGAAGTTTCAGTTTACAGATGCTAAAGTTGTTAGCACACCTGCTGATAAGGAGACACATTTGCTTTTGAAAGATCAAAATGGTGAAGATGTAGATGTATACACATACAGGTCGATGATTGGGTCTTTGATGTATCTTACATCATCCAGACCTGATATTATGTTTGTAGTATGTGCTTGTGCAAGATTTCAAGTCACTCCCAAGGTGTCTCATTTGACAGTAGTGAAGAGAATATTTAGGTATCTCAAAGGTCAACCTAACCTAGGTCTATGGTATCCTAAGGAGTCTCCATTTGATTTGGTGGCATACTCAGACAGTGATTATGTTGGTGCTAGTATGGATAGGAAGTCAACAACTGGTGGTTGTCAGTTCCTAGGATGTAGAGTTATCTAATGGCAGTGCAAAAAGCAAACTATGGTGGCCACTTCTACAACTGAAGCTGAATATGTGGCTCCTGCTAGTTGTTGTGCTCAGGTTCTTTGGATTCAGAATCAGTTACTTGATTATGGGTATAATTTCTTGAACACAATCATTTTCATAGACAATAGTAGTACAATGTGTATAATTAAAAATCCAGTTCAACATTCAAAAACTAAACACATTGAAATTCAACATCACTTTATAAGAGACTGTAACGAAAAGAAGTTAGTTTAAGTTGTCAAAATTCATACAGATGACAACTTTGCTGACTTATAAACTAAAGGTTTTGATGTGGGGAGGTTTCAGTACCTGGTTAAAGGTATAGGAATGCTTAACCCTTAAAAGTTCAATGTCTAAGTGGTTTTGTTCTAAAAAGGATTTTGTATTGTTTGAACAAATTTGGTACTGCTTATATTAACTTGTTAGTCATTTTTGATAACTGTCAAATATTAAATACTTTGTCTTGTGTTTTCTTTGGTTTTGGACTAACATTTACAGGTTGAGAAAGCACTTTGAGGTGGATTGTGCTTTAACTGTGTTATGCTTTGGGAAACTATGGAGATTTGTTGCTTGAAGTGTGAGATCTTAGCGCAAAACAAATGGTCATTCGTTCACCATGTCTAACCCACATCAAGAACCAACTAGTCCAGAGCAAACGGTTTCTGGTACATACTTCTCAAATCCGTTTATGGTTGATAGTTTACCAAGAACTATATGGCAATCAACTCACCATACTTAACAGCAAAGAGTTGGCTAGTCCAAAGCAAACGGCTCTTGGTAAAGACACATCAAATCCGTTAATAGCTGATAGTTTGCTAAAAACTATAAGTGGGCAGTAATGTTTTCAAATCCAAATAAAGTTTATACTGCTCTTTGAAAATTTTTGATAAACAGTTTGTACTGCTAGTTCAAAATTGGTTTAACACTGAGTCTATGCTCAATGATTCATCTCTCCTTGGACGTAACACACCTGGAAGCGATGAGGGCAGTTTGAAACTAAAAGAATTGATGGAATCTTGTACTAAATTGTCTGCCAGGGTAACCATATTGTTTGGATCAAGTTCTTCCTAGGGTTCTAATTCAAGTGATGGCGAGGAATCTTCCAAACAGGGGAGGTATATTGCTTGGATAAAGATTTTGATGTTCAGTTGACTGAAGATGAGTATGAGACTTAGGGGAGGATAACATAGCTCTTGATGTAGAAAATTTAAAAGTACACAGTTAGCTCATAAGTGGTTCATGCAGAGCAGATTCAAAGAATGATTGATGCTGATGAAGTTAAGTGCTGGAGTACTTGTAACACCCCAACCCGACAAGGGTAAAGGTGTCACAAGTACATGGTTTTTTATCAGATACAAGCATTCAAGAAATAAAATACGGAAGCCTTAACATTAAAATCCAAAGAAAAATAAGTCAACACGACTTATATCAAGTGCAAGACAGAAATAACGAAGTACAAAACAGAATCCAAAATGCCCAAACAATGGCATAACAGAAATAATATCCAAATGGTCACACTAGAATGACAAGGTCTAAACTTCACACAAGTTGCTCTCATCCCAAGCTAAAACCCAGCTCCTAGCTTAAATGTACCTGCCGCAGGAAAAGAAATGCGGCTGAGCTACGAGAGCTCAGTGAACAGATATAACAGAAACAAGCAATAATACAGAATAATGAATAAGAAAGAAATACGAACCGGTCAGGAATAATGTGCAAGTATAAAGTAACAGTAATGAAAATAAGTGATGTCAAGGTCATGCAAATATGTCAAGGGTTAAGGAAAGTAGTACAGGTAAAGTATAAGGGTAACAGAAATCCACTACGAGCCCAGAAATCAGAGATATCATAATCATGTAGCCATATCAGAAATCCAGAGGGGATGCCTCTCAAGTAACCAGATAATATGAGGGGTGTCCTCATGTATCAGATACAACAGGGTGAGGGGTTACCTCACAGGGTTGGAGTCATGAGCTCCCAGAGGTTGTGAAAGACGTGCATCGCACACACCATCAGTCACCAGATATAACAAGTAATATAAACAGATCAGGTCAAGTCTAGGATGCATCCATACGCCCCAGGTGGCCAGAGTCTACCAATACACACCATATAATCAAGTCAGGGACGGGATAGGACATCTCTCTCCTACCCTAGAGTCAAGTCATCGGTGCATCAATGACAAGGACATGAACACCTCATGCCTGGTGGGTGGCTCGTAATATCAAACTGTGGGTCAGGGTCAAGTGTTAAGTATCAAGTGTCAAGTGTCAAGTATCAAGTGTCAAGTATCAAGTATCAGGTGTCAAGTATCAAGTATCAGGTGTCAAGTATCAGGTATCAGGTGTCAAGTATCAGGTTATTCAGAATCAAGTTCCATATCAGGGTTCAAGATAGGATATCAGAAGGTTCATATCAGAGGGTTCCATATCAGGTAGTCCAAAGGTTCAATATCAGGGAGGTCAATATCAGGAAGGTCGATATCAGTTTGTTTAAAAGTTCATTTTAACAGTTTATATTACAAGTCCATATCATAGGTGTTGAAAAGAAATCCTTTAATAATGACTTTCATAAAAGTGATCTTTAAAACAGTTTCATAAAGAAGGTCTTTTAAAAATAGTTTCTATAAAGATAGCCTTACGAATAGTTTCTTAAAACATTTCCATAAATCATTTAAAAAGGTTTTCTCATCCAGTTATAATATCACAAGTATCAAGGTTCAAGTCAAGGTTTTATGGTAGGGTTCATATCAAGGTTCATGGCAGGGTTCAGAACAAGGTGTAAACCAAAGATCAATACAGGGTTTAAACAAAGGTTCAAGAACAAGTACAACAGATCAAGGTTCACAAGCAGGGAAAACATAGCAATGGCATCGGGAAATCCTAATACGAATCAAGATCAATAATCAAAAGAGAACGAAGGCACCTTACTAAAAGGGCAGAATATCTGTACCTTATTCCAATGCAAGCACACAAAATAGAAATGGCGGACAGGAAATCAAATCACTCCCTCCTCGAACCTAAGGAGTAGAAAACAGAAATACGAAAGGGGTTTTCAGTTATCTTCCCATTATAAGTAACTTCTATTTTTAGTAGGTTTACAGAATTTAGTAAGTTTCCATAATTATCAGGTTTCCAGAATTAACAGATATTATCATTTCAGATTAGGTTGAACCTTTATTCAAAGATTATTATGGAATACAGTACATTTTATCAAGTTACAGAAGTTTAGGGTTAATTATGACAATTATACAATGTTTAGGGTTTTAAATGTAACTTCATTAATTTCCAAGGTCATTAGTGAAAATTACTTTAAGTTACAGAAATATATGCTCATTTTATTCAGAATTACATTTTATTCCCTTAAGTTTCACAATATACAGATTACACCCCTTTAGTTACATAATTTACAAAACCAACCTTATAATTACATATTTTACAAATTAAACCCTACAATATCCATAATTACCAACCAAGCATATTATATTTCATATTTATAGAATATATCCTCAGAACTTAGTACATTACATATTAGACCCCTCAGAATTCAGAATTTACATAATTAGTCCTTTAAGTTTACAAAACATATATATTAAATCATAATTTCATAACAATTACATAATTAGCCCAAAAATCCTCAAAATTACACAACAACCTTTTTATATCAGTATTAACACAAAACAACTTCAGAATTTCAGATTTACAATTTTGGTCCCTCACTTTTAATTAATTCCAAATCGAAACCCTAAATTGCCATTAATTCATTATTATGCAATATTTACACTTAGGACCCCAAAGTTATATTTTTCCCACATTCTTACAGATGTATATGATCTTACAAAAATATCCCAGAAGTTTCAAAGTTGGCAAAACAGGTCCTTATACATTTTATTCCAAATCGGTAAGGCTTTTTATAGACAATTACCAACCCTACTATTCACCAATCATTGAACCATCATTAAATCATCCTTAAAACACATTAATTGATCAGATATTCACCCAAGAAATCAAACCTTAGTTACCCCGATTTTCATTTTATTTTAATTCTTTGTTTTTCCAAAATCCGGTTTATACAATAATTAACCACGTTAAATTTAAGCTTCTAAAAATCAAAACCATATTTTTCCCAGATTATATTACTTATAAGGAACCCACGAAAAATAATGAACATGCCCAAAAAAATCGTTTAACATGTATTGCATATTTACGTATGTTTTAGACATTAAAATTAACACGACTTGATCTAGGCTATTATAATTCGATATATCATTTTTCCCAGGTCTAATACATCATAAGAGGTCTAAATAAAATAGCTATCATGTCTAGAAATTCGGATTACATATTATTGTGATTTACGTGTTTTATGACCATTATATTTTCATACGCATAGAATTAGCATGCATGCTTCGATTTACATATTTTATATGAGTCATATAACATCTAAAGATCACTGGAAAATTCCATAATAATTTTAAAACGTTTGGTTTAGTCGCAAGAATTATTACCTTGTTTTAGAGCAAATCGACAAGAAATTAAGAACAAGAACGAACCAAGGAGAAAACGCAGCAACCCTTATTTTTCCTAGCTTCCTTGCACCTCCAAAAACACCATAAAAATCCTTGCTCAAGCCCAGAATTCGTGTAGGAGCCTTGGTCGATTTTCTTTGATCGCTAGGGTTTTGTGATGTTATGCGGTTTATGTTTTTTTGAGAGAAAAATAAAAGATTTGACTTTATCTTGTGAGAACAGACATTAGGGGGGGGGGGGGGAAGGACCAAAATTTGGGATTTAGAATCAAAAAAAATATTTGGGTTGATTTATTATAATCTTTTCCTTAATTTATTTACATATTATCTAATTAAAAGAATTAAAACATTATATTTAGTTAATTTGTATATTTTCGGAATTTAGTAAATAAATGTGTACTTTAATTTTTGAACATTGAAAATGATGTAACATTGTCCCAGAATTTATTTTGTTTCAGATATAGTTCGATTTCAGAAGTTTTGGAATTATTTCGGAATTTTATAAGTTGTTTAATAAGGTTTTATGTTATCAGGGGTAATTTGGTAATTTTACGGGTTATCTGAATTTCAGGTATTACAACTTCTTCCCCACTAACAAAAAAAATTCGTCCTCGAAATTTGCAAGGAATCATAAATGAAAGAGAACGGAAACCAAACAAAGACATACCAGACGCGCGATCAGTCCGGTCACCAGAAAGCATAAAGACACGACCGGTATGAGGAGCAGGAGGAGGAGGATCAAGAAATTTCTCAAGTGCTGACGTAGATTGCTTAGGACAATTTCTCACTTGATGCTCAGAAGAACCACATCTGAAACAAGAACCACAAAACAGGTAAGGAAGTAGAGTACTCAGATGATCTCTTCTGCCGTTGGTTGTTGTTGTCTTCCGGACGCTCATTTCCCTGTCTAGGAGCTGACCTCGAATCCCGGCCCCTCGAATCTGATTTCTTCTAATCGTAGCTCCTGCCCGAATACTCCTTGACGTCCCGACTCTGACTCTGCTGAATCCTATCACCGTCGCGGTTCCTCTTGTAACCAACGCCCTCATGAAAAATCTCGATGTTGCGAGCTGCATCGCAACATGCTGACGGATCTTCGAACTGATCATTAAGCATACGATCGAGCACCCACGTTTTGAGTCCCCATTTGAACTGCTTAGCTTGACGCCTTGCATCTCCAGCAGCGGAACCCACGAAACTAACCAATCTCTGAAATCGATCCAGGTATTGCCCTGCATTCTCAGAATCTAGCTGGTAGATAGTGTTGTACTCCCGAATAAACCTCTGCTGCTCAGAGTCAGGGAAGTACCGATTATAGAATGTAGTGCGGAAATCAGTCCAAGTACAACCAAGAACATACCCATCACCCCCTTTAGCTGCCTTGTGCGCCTTCCACCAGTTAAGCGCGTCACCCTCAAGCTTAAACACAGCCAGACGAGTCTTAAACTCGTCCTCACAACCTAGCACCTCAAACAGCTTCTCCATGTGGGTAATCCAGTCCTCTGCAGCATGAGGAGTAGCAGCAGAACTGAAAGACAACGGCTTGAGTTTATTGAAACTCTCAAGCCACCCATTAATGGTAGTGGGTCGGCCCCCACCACCAGAAGAACTGCCAGCACCTCCAGATGAACTAGCTCCACCACTGATAACCGGTTGATCACCGCATCAGTGTTAAGGCCGGGTAGCAGATTGGCTATAGCATTAGCCACCATAGCCTCCAAATTGGGGATTTCAGGAGTGTTAACCATCTACAGGATTATCAAACGATTAGCAGGATCAAGCAAAGTATGACAGAGCAGAATAAGGAAAAAGAGTACGCGAACGGAAACCTAATGTCTACCCAATCCTCACAGGTCAATGGCCTAAGCCTACGGGTTTCGGATGCCTATTCTCTGATACCATAAATTGTAACACCCCAACCCGACAAGGGTAAAGGTGTCACAAGTACATGGTTTCATATCAGATACAAGCATTCAAGAAATAAAATAGCGGAAGCCTTAACATTAAAATCCAAAGAAAAATAAGTCAACACGACTTATATCAAGTGCAAGACAGAAATAACGAAGTACAAAACAGAATCCAAAATGCCCAAACAATGGCATAACAGAAATAATATCCAAATGGTCACACTAGAATGACAAGGTCTAAACTTCACACAAGTTGCTCTCATCCCAAGCTAAAACCCAGCTCCTAGCTTAAATGTACCTGCCGCAGGAAAAGAAATGCGGCTGAGCTACGAGAGCTCAGTGAACAGATATAACAGAAACAAGCAATAATACAGAATAATGAATAAGAAAGAAATACGAACCGGTCAGGAATAATGTGCAAGTATAAAGTAACAGTAATGAAAGATAAGTGATGTCAAGGTCATGCAAATATGTCAAGGGTTAAGGAAAGTAGTACAGGTAAAGTATAAGGGTAACAAAAATCCACTACGAGCCCAGAAATCAGAGATATCATAATCATGTAGCCATATCAGAAATCCAGAGGGGATGCCTCTCAAGTAACCAGATAATATGAGGGGTGTCCTCATGTATCAGATACAACAGGGTGAGGGGTTACCTCACAGGGTTGGAGTCATGAGCTCCCAGAGGTTGTGAAAGACGTGCATCGCACACACCATCAGTCACCAGATATAACAAGTAATATAAACAGATCAGGTCAAGTCTAGGATGCATCCATACGCCCTAGGTGGCCAGAGTCTACCAATACACACCATATAATCAAGTCAGGGACGGGATAGGACATCTCTCTCCTACCCTAGAGTCAAGTCATCGGTGCATCAATGACAAGGACATGAACACCTCATGCCTGGTGGGTGGCTCGTAATATCAAACTGTGGGTCAGGGTCAAGTGTTAAGTATCAAGTGTCAAGTGTCAAGTATCAGGTGTCAAGTATCAAGTATCAGGTGTCAAGTATCAAGTATCAGGTGTCAAGTATCAGGTATCAGGTGTCAAGTATCAGGTTATTCAGAATCAAGTTCCATATCAGGGTTCAAGACAGGATATCAGAAGGTTCATATCAGAGGGTTCCATATCAGGTAGTCCAAAGGTTCAATATCAGGGAGGTCAATATCAGGAAGGTCGATATCAGTTTGTTTAAAAGTTCATTTTAACAGTTTATATTACAAGTCCATATCATAGGTGTTGAAAAGAAATCCTTTAATAATGACTTTCATAAAAGTGATCTTTAAAACAGTTTCATAAAGAAGGTCTTTTAAAAATGGTTTCTATAAAGATAGCCTTACGAATAGTTTCTTAAAACATTTCCATAAATCATTTAAAAAGGTTTTCTCATCCAGTTATAATATCACAAGTATCAAGGTTCAAGTCAAGGTTTTATGGCAGGGTTCATATCAAGGTTCATGGCAGGGTTCAGAACAAGGTGTAAACCAAAGATCAATACAGGGTTTAAACAAAGGTTCAAGAACAAGTACAACAGATCAAGGTTCACAAGCAGGGAAAACATAGCAATGGCATCGGGAAATCCTAATACGAATCAAGATCAATAATCAAAAGAGAACGAAGGCACCTTACTAAAAGGGCAGAATATCTGTACCTTATTCCAATGCAAGCACACAAAATAGAAACGGCGGACAGGAAATCAAATCACTCCCTCCTCGAACCTAAGGAGTAGAAAACAGAAATACGAAGGGGGTTTTCAGTTATCTTCCCATTATAAGTAACTTCTATTTTCAGTAGGTTTCCAGAATTTAGTAAGTTTCCATAATTATCAGGTTTCCAGAATTAACAGATATTATTATTTCAGATTAGGTTGAACCTTTATTCAAAGATTATTATGGAATACAGTACATTTTATCAAGTTACAGAAGTTTAGGGTTAATTATGACAATTATACAATGTTTAGGGTTTTAAATGTAACTTCATTAATTTCCAAGGTCTTAAGTGAAAAATACTTTAAGTTACAGAATTATATGCTCATTTTATTCAGAATTACATTTTATTCCCTTAAGTTTCACAATTTACAGATTACACCCCTTTAGTTACATAATTTACAAAACCAACCTTATAATTACATATTTTACAAATTAAACCCTACAATATCCATAATTACCAACCAAGCATATTATATTTCATATTTATAGAATATATCCTCAGAAGTTAGTACATTACATATTAGACCCCTCAGAATTCAGAATTTACATAATTAGTCCTTTAAGTTTACAAAACATATATATTAAATCATAATTTCATAACAATTACATAATTAGCCCAAAAATCCTCAAAATTACACAACAACCTTTTTATATCAGTATTAACACAAAACAACTTCAGAATTTCAGATTTACAATTTTGGTCCCTCACTTTTAATTAATTCCAAATCGAAACCCTAAATTGCCTTTAATTCATTATTATGCAATATTTACACTTAGGACCCCAAAGTTATATTTTTCCCACATTCTTACAGATGTATATGATCTTACAAAAATATCCCAGAAGTTTCAAAGTTGGCAAAACAGGTCCTTATACATTTTATTCCAAATCGGTAAGGCTTTTTATAAACAATTACCAACCCTACTATTCACCAATCATTGAACCATCATTAAATCATCCTTAAAACACATTAATTGATCAGATATTCACCCAAGAAATCAAACCCTAGTTACCCCGATTTTCATTTTATTTTAATTCTTTGTTTTTCCAAAATCCGGTTTATACAATAATTAACCACGTTAAATTTAAGCTTCTAAAAATCAAAACCATATTTTTCCCAGATTATATTACTTATAAGGAACCCACAAAAAATAATGAACATGCCCAGAAAAATCGTTTAACATGTATTGCATATTTACGTATGTTTTAGACATTAAAATTAACACGACTTGATCTAGGCTATTATAATTCGATCTATCATTTTTCCCAGGTCTAATACATCATAAGAGGTCTAAATAAAATAGCTATCATGTCCAAAAATTCGGATTACATATTATTGTGATTTACGTGTTTTATAACCATTATATTTTCATACGCATAGAATTAGCATGCATGCTTCGATTTACATATTTTATATGAGTCATATAACATCTAAAGATCACTGGAAAATTGCCATAATAATTTTAAAACGTTTGGTTTAGTCGCAAGAATTATTACCTTGTTTTAGAGCAAATCGACAAGAAATTAAGAACAAGAACGAACCAAGGAGAAAACGCAGCAACCCTTATTTTTCCTAGCTTCCTTGCACCTCCAAAAACACTAGAAAAATCCTTGCTCAAGTCCAGAATTCGTGTAGGATCCTTGGTCGATTTTCTTTGATCGCTAGGGTTTTGTGATGTTATGCGGTTTATGTTTTTTTGAGAGAAAAATAAAAGATTTGACTTTATCTTGTGAGAACCGACTTTAGGGGGGGGGGGGGCAAGGACCAGAAATTTGGGATTTAGAATCAAAAAAAATATTTGGGTTGATTTATTATAATCTTTTCCTTAATTTATTTACATATTATCTAATTAAAAGAATTAAAACATTATATTTAGTTAATTTGTATATTTTCGGAATTTAGTAAATAAATGTGTACTTTAATTTTTGAACATTGAAAATGATGTAACATTGTCCCAGAATTTATTTTGTTTCAGATATAGTTCGATTTCAGAAGTTTTGGAATTATTTCGGAATTTTATAAGTTGTTTAATAAGGTTTTATATTATCAGGGGTAATTTGGTAATTTTACGGGTTATCTGAATTTCAGGTATTACAATGATTGATGCTGATGAAGTTAAGTGCTGGAGTACTTGCTGTTATGATTTCTTTAAAGCTCAGATGTGAAGAAAATATTGAAGTGATTAGTTTGAAAGAAAGACACAAGCTCTGAGGAAGATAAATGTTTGAAAGAATCCCCCTATCATCAGAGTTGGAGTTTGTGAAAAAGGATTGCGCAAACATTTGGGATGTGAATCTTAGTAACGTGTTTGAGATATTTATGTATGAATGTGTTTAGTATGCGGAATCTACTACAACACACTTAAAAGAACACAAAGGTGGTGAGTTATGTAAACGTGAGTTTGTAATGAACAAGGAACACAACTTTAGTTAACACAAAACGATTCAATATTATTGATGAAATAATACGGATGATCTAACTATCACCAGGATTACAAAGTAATCTTGAATCTTAGATTGTAAAAGGATTTGTGAAATGAGTAACTAAGTTACTAGAGAGATTGTTCGGTTTAGGTTATTGGTTGAAGAGATGTATGCATGAAGGTGTGACTAAGGGAACCTTTTTTAGTATAAGGTACCTTTTTTACAAGTTGTCAAGTGGTTTAATATAATAAGATACTTTGACTATTCTAGCCTACAATTAAATACAACTACCAATGTAACAACTCTATAATATTCTTCTGTATACCTCAGAAGACTAAACTACTTCTACATAACGTATTACAATGTACAAAGACTAATAATTCAACTAAATATCTATTACAAAATATCTATCAACTTGACATAAAGCTTGGCAGGACCTTTATCAACTAGCAGTACCTTCTACCCAGAAGGTACTGTTAGTACATCTTCATACTCTTCAAAATCAACTAGCAGGCTCTTTGACATATCTGGCAGGCTCTTTGACTTGAACATTTTATTCCCAACAATAACAGAGGCATACATCAAATAAGAAGGCCCCAAATAAGAAGGCTCAGATCAAAATCAAACCAATATAGAAAGATGTAAGTGAAACATGAAGAACGAATCAAAGTATAAGGGAACATAGCAATGGCTTAGGGAATCCTATAATGAATCAGAAATCCAGAATGTCATGAGAACGAAGGCACCCTTACTGAAAAAGGGTAGAATATCTGTACCTTATACCGCAAGTGAAAACACATCTAGAAATACCAAGATCGGAAACAAACTCCATCTTCAGCGAATCTACACGAATACATGGTCGTCTTACAATTAATATCTTGTTTAAATCAGATTTCTCGTTTTAGTCGGCTTTCCATTTTTAGAAAGTTTCCTTATTTAGCAAGTTCCATAATTAGCAGGTTTCCATAATTAGCAGGTTTAAATATATAATTTAGGTTAAGTCATTAATTAAGTATTATTATGGAAATAGGGTTCATTTTAGCAAGTTATAATAGTTTAGGATTAAATATGACAACTTTCTAAATTTTAGGGTTTCAAATGTACATATGCCAAAGTTAAGGTCCAAAATGCAAATATTACAAGTTATTAATTTTAATCCATAAGTTTACCATGATTACAATTCCAATCCTTTAATTTTACAATTTAAACCCTTTAATTAACTTAATTACGAATTAAACCTTACAATTTATCAAATTACAATTTAATCCTTATAATATTCATATTTACACATTAAGCCATTTATTATCCAAAATTACACATTACACTCCTTACATTAACCTTATACGAACTACCCTCCAATTTACAAAATTTACAAAACAAGTCCTTCTATTTTATTAATTTACAAATCGGTTTTAATAATTAACTAAACTAACATTTAAACCTTTTAATTACAAAATTAACATATAATACCCCTATATTATATTTTATACGAATCACCCATAGACCCAAGTATCTTACAAAAATAACCCACAAGTTTATTAAATTACAAAACACTCCCTAATAGTTTTAGTTTCCAATCGGTATACTTTTAAAAACCCAAAACCCTAACCCTAATTTACCAAATCATTACCACATCATTTATACAACCTTAAAATCACATTAATTACTCAGATCCATTCATAAAACCCTAACCCTAATCCCATTCGATTAGGTTTTCATTTTTTTTCTTTATTTTCTTTTAAACCCGATTGAAAACAAAAACTCAACAAGGATGATTTAGGCTTTAACAAATACAATAACCATTTTTCCAGATAAAATATATTCGAAGCTCAGAAAAATCGCATGAACAGTTGTCGGCTTTATTCGCGTTTTTGATCTTTATAATTAACACGATCAAACTAACGTGCATGGGTCGACATAACTATTTTATATGAGTCATATGTGATGTAGAGGACACAAGAAAAATACCATATGAAGCTTAGAACGTGTGAACAAAGCGTATGAGTTTTGGTTCTTCTCGGCTAAATCAATTCAACAAAAAAAAACTTCCTACGATCAAAAAAAATGATTCAACGACCTTAGGACTACTTTTCCAGCCTTCTTTGGACATGTATGAACCTAGGAAAAATAGCTAACCACCTCCAGAAATTCGTATGGAATAGAGAGGATTTTGTGTGTTTGTTATTAAGGTTTCGGTGAGGAAAATAATAGGAAAAATAAATAAAACCGAGGGTCAAAGGGGGAGGGAGATATACTCGGCCCAAATTATTGTTAAGAATCAATTTCCTGATTTTGGTGTGGTTTCCAAATTTTAATTGGTGATTATCTCTTATTTAAACATTTTTAAATATAAAGTAAATGATTTAAATAAAATTTTCTGCCTATACATATTTTTGTTTGTAACATGTATTTTTTGTACATTGTATAATGTTGAAATGATGTAGCAAAAATATTCTTACTTCATCTGTTGCTCATTACCAAGAGTTTGGAATTTATTTGGTGTTTTATGTACTCCTTAATTAAATTTTTAAAGTTACAGGGGCATTTTGGTCATTTTACATGTTTTGAAATTTTAGGTATTACAACTTCTTCCCCTCTAAAAAAAATTTCGTCCTCGAAATTTGAAGTAGCAAGGTTAGACGAAGTCGCAGCAAATCGCAAAAGATTGTCACAACATTCTCACGCCCAGGGAGGTTCTTCCAAAGAGGATCTTCAAACCAAATAGTTTCTTATGACTCAATCAAAACAAGGTGGGTTCAAAGGAGACAAATTAGGTTGATTCTGATCAAAAGGTCCATGCAACATAAAATGGATGATAGGTGAATCTTCTGGAAAGCTCATATGGAATACGAACAAGATTTCGAATCAAATTAACTGTATCAACAGTAGAGAGCTCTACAAGAGTTCAAGATTTATAACTGAGGTCAACAGAATGCAAAAAGAGAGTCCAAGCTTATCCAGATATCTAATGAACGAAGGCATAGTATACGCGTAGGTAGAAATGAACCTAAAGTCTCACTAATCACGGATAAACCAACGGAGATCAAGTTCTAACTTCTTAGGTACTCCCCAAGACATCCTATGGCGACAATGAGGGCACGTTATATGGTGTAAGTATTATCACGTTGATCAGGCGTCATAATACTAGCACTACCTAAATATGCCTTCATGATGATCATACTTTATCTCAAGTCGTAAACAACAACCTATCTTAATCCACCTAGTACTTCTACAGTCTCAAAGGTCAACAAAATCAAATGTCATAATCAAGAGGGAAAACAAACTTCTCGCAAAGGTATTGGAATGATTAACAAAAGGATCAGAGGTCAGAGTCGGAATATGAAGATAAGGATCAAGTAGTGTCAGGAAGTTACTATGCAATTCTCAATTACTTAGGTTTCAAATCTCAGGTGGTGCAAAGCATAAGCTTTCAATCTCCAATAGTGATCTCAACAGGCTTTAACCAAAAGCAAGGCACGAATCAGAGTGATGCGGAAGTAATGATACTTAAACAAATGCCTTATAGTCTACCCATTCCTCACAGGTCAAAACTTAGGTTCATATTAAGGAATCCTAAAGCAAGTTCCCAAGGTGTTCTCCTATGTTCTTACAGTGGAAGCCTAATGGTCCAAAACGCACAGGTCAAGGGTAAATGTATTACAAGTCGCAACCTGTCTCTGATACCATAAATTGTAACACCCCGACCCGACAAGGGTAAAGATGTCACAATAATGGTTTCATATCAGAACAAACACAAGCATATGACATAAATAATACAATTGAATTTCAATGGTTACAATGGAAAATTCGAAACTACAAAGTTATAATACAATAATTTCTAACTCTAAATATAAATTCTTCTAGTCATCCTCAATAGCTAGTAAGGTCTTCTAAGTCCAAGGTACTCTCCACTCATACTCAGCCTCCAAACTAAAACCTGCCGCAGGAAAAGAAATGCGGTTGAGCTACGAAAGCTCAGTGAACAGATATAAAGGTAAAAAGCCGTAATAATGGAATAGTGAAGTAAGTGAAACAATGCAAGGTATAACAAGAGTCAGGAAAGAAAAATAAAGGTTAGGCAGATTTATCAAGAAATGGTTACAATAGATAAATGTAAAGGAAACCGTAACCTACCACAAGCCCAAATCAAATCAAGTCAAGTCAAGTATCAAGTCAAGTATGTATCCGGAGGGGTGACCTCGGAATACTAAGTACAAGGTCTTAAGGTAACAGAAATAGTAATCCACTACGAGCCCAGAAAAAGAATCATATCATAATCATGTAGAGGGGAGACCTCTCAGTAACCAGTAATATGAGGGGACACCTCCAAAGGGTGGAGTAGCTAGCTCCCAGATATGTGAAAGACGTGTATCGCACACACCATTAGTCACCAGATATAACATATACAAATACAGATAATAGATAACAGATCTAGGATGCATCCATACGCCCTAGGTGGCCAAATACCTCCTTAACACACCAAATCAAATCAAGTCAGGGACGGGATAGGACATCACTCTCCTACCCTAGAGTCATGCCATCGGTGCATCAATGACATGGTCATGAAACCCTCATGACTAGTGATACAGATAGTGGCTCGTAGTCTCAAACTGAGGGTCAATGGTCAAGTATCAAATGTACAAGTATTCAGTTCAAGTTTCATATTAAGTGTTTCAAGTCCAATTTCCATTTCAATTATATCAGAGGGTTCATATCAAAGGTTCATATCAGAGGGTTCATATCAATAGTTAAATATCAGATGGTCAATTCAATGGTTCATATCAGAAAGGTCTATATCAGAAGATCAATATCAGAGGGTCAATATCAGAAGGTTCAATATCAGAAAGGTCAATATCAGAAAGTTCATAATCAAAGTTTCATATCAACAGTTCATTTAAAAAGGTTTCTATTTAAAAAGTCCATTTAAAGCAATCTTTCAATAATGGTTTTCATAAAGATAGTCTTAAAAATAGTTTTCTTAAAAACTTTTAGTAACTTTCATTTAAAAGTAGTATAGCTTTTCTCACACATTTTCATATATAATTCAGAAAGGTTTTCACATCTAGTTACCAAAATCAAATAATCCTTCAAGTATTAAGTGATTCCAATATTCATGTTACAGGGTGACGAACAAGTCATATCAAGTATCAAGGGGACATGGCATTAAGGTTCGCAAATCAAAGGAAGCATAATAGAGGCATAGATCAAATAAGAAGGCCCCAAATAAGAAGGCTCAGATCAAAATCAAACCAATATAGAAAGATGTAAGTGAAACATGAAGAACGAATCAAAGTATAAGGGAACATAGCAATGGCTTAGGGAATCCTATAATGAATCAGAAATCCAGAATGTCATGAGAACGAAGGCACCCTTACTGAAAAAGGGTAGAATATCTGTACCTTATACCGCAAGTGAAAACACATCTAGAAATACCAAGATCGGAAACAAACTCCATCTTCAGCGAATCTACACGAATACATGGTCGTCTTACAATTAATATCTTGTTTAAATCAGATTTCTCATTTTAGTCGGCTTTCCATTTTTAGAAAGTTTCCTTATTTAGCAAGTTCCATAATTAGCAGGTTTCCATAATTAGCAGGTTTAAATATTATAATTTAGGTTAAGTCATTAATTAAGTATTATTATGGAAATAGGGTTCATTTTAGCAAGTTATAATAGTTTAGGATTAAATATGACAACTTTCTATATTTTAGGGTTTCAAATGTACATATGCCAAAGTTAAGGTCCAAAATGCAAATATTACAAGTTATTAATTTTAATCCATAAGTTTACCATGATTACAATTCCAATCCTTTAATTTTACAATTTAAACCCTTTAATTAACTTAATTACGAATTAAACCTTACAATTTATCAAATTACAATTTAATCCTTATAATATTCATATTTACACATTAAGCCATTTATTATCCAAAATTACACATTACACTCCTTACATTAACCTTATACGAACTACCCTCCATTTTACAAAATTTACAAAACAAGTCCTTCTATTTTATTAATTTACAAATCGGTTTTAATAATTAACTAAACTAACATTTAAACCTTTTAATTACAAAATTAACATATAATACCCCTATATTATATTTTATACGAATCACCCATAGACCCAAGTATCTTACAAAAATAACCCACAAGTTTATTAAATTACAAAACACTCCCTAATAGTTTTAGTTTCCAATCGGTATACTTTTAAAATCCCAAAACCCTAACCCTAATTTACCAAATCATTACCACATCATTTATACAACCTTAAAATCACATTAATTACTCAGATCCATTCATAAAACCCTAACCCTAATCCCATTCGATTAGGTTTTCATTTTTTTTCTTTATTTTCTTTTAAACCCGATTGAAAACAAAAACTCAACAAGGATGATTTAGGCTTTAACAAATACAATAACCATTTTTCCAGATAAAATATATTCGAAGCTCAGAAAAATCGTCATGAACAGTTGTAGGCTTTATTCGCGTTTTTGATCTTTATAATTAACACGATCAAACTAACGTGCATGGGTCGACATAACTATTTTATATGAGTCATATGTGATGTAGAGGACACAAGAAAAATACCAGATGAAGCTTAGAACGTGTGAAAAAAGCGTATGTGTTTTGGTTCCTCTCGGCTAAATTAATTCAAAAAAAGAAAACTTCCTACGAACAAACAAACAATCCAACGACCTGAGCACTACTTTTCCTGCCTTCCTTGGACGTGTATAAACCTAGGAAAAATAGCTAACCACCTCCAGAAATTCGTATGGAATAGAGAGGATTTTGTGTGTTTGTTATTAGGGTTTCGGTGAGGAAAATAATAGGAAAAATAAATAAAACCAAGGGTCAAAGGGGGAGGGAGATATACTCGGCCCAAATTATTGTTAAGAATCAATTTCGTGATTTTGGTGTGGTTTCCAAATTTGAATTGGTGATTATCTCTTATTTAAACATTTTTAAATATAAAGTAAATGATTTAAATAAAATTTTCGCCCTATACATATTTTTGTGTGTAACATGTATTTTTGGTACATTGTATAATGTTGAAATGTTGTATCAAAAATATTCTTACTTCATGTGTTGCTCATTACCAAGAGTTTGGAATTTATTTGGTGTTTTATGTACTCCTTAATTAAATTTTTAAAGTTACAAGGGCATTTTGGTCATTTTGCATGTTTTGAAATTTTAGGTATTACACTTAAGTTAAGCATTGTACTCACTGTGAAAAATAAACTTCAAAGCATGTAAAATTGGGAAGATAAATGAGTAAATAATCCAAGGGAAACGAAACTTCCCGGGCCAAGAAATCGCGATCGAACTCCATATGATAAGGTGCTAAGCAAATGATAGCACAAGCTTGTGAGAACAATCTATTTCTGATCCAAACATCTTCCTTCATCACCTGCTGCAATTATTCAAACAAAAACAAAACAAACAAACAAACAAACCAAAATGCACACAATAATATATTAGCATGTAACACCCCCACACTTAAGATCTTCCAAGTTTTGAAAAGAATTTTTGCAAAAAGGGTGTACATGTTTATTTAAAACAGAAATAAGCAAACAAACAAGTAAAAGCTCGGGTTGCCTCCCGAGAAGCGCTTAATTTATTACTGAGTCATTAGCTAGACTCATCCTCGAATTAAGATTCTTTGATGATACGGTTCAAATGGGGAATTTCACTTCTTAAACGTTGAGGGTATGGGATCTTTGGTATGTACTTCACAAGTGACGGGGATTCTTTTGATTTGACCATGTGATAATCCCTTGTCGTTATCTTGAATGCTTGATCGATTTTATTAAAAACGAAGACAGGTGGCGAATCTTTTTGATTTTTCAGAGGTTCATCAGACTTTCCACTCCTCGTGAATGCGTAATTCACGTTTTCAATAGGATCTGGAGGAGGTGGATCAGTCCTACCATTTTGTTTTGAAGAAACTAGATTTTGTTGATTAGACCACTCGACTAGCTTTCTTTCCAATTCTCCATTCCTGTTGGGTATCTTTGACACTCCCTTCTCCTGCTTCTTAATCTCTTTTTCTTTCAAGACTTCATTTTCATCATCTCCAGTTGCATCGAGTTCCTTATTACCAACATGATTTGACAATTCATCATGTATAAACGTCTTCTCTTTTACTAGACGTTCATTGGCCATGATATGCATGGTGCAATCCTCAAGGAAAGGTGACGCGGTTGGTGAATTAGACATGATTGGGCTCAAGTTAGACATAGTTGGAATGGGTTCAGTTTCATCCTCCTCGATAACTTCAACATCACCCTTATCATGTTCATTTCTAATTGGTGGTGATTTGAATATTCCTCCGGCAACTTCATATCTAGACTTGGTTTTTGTGGCGTGAGGAAGGAATGTGGTACACTGGATTTCTTTCTCATAAAAATATTTCAACTTCCTCTCCAAGTCCTGGATAATCACTTGGTGGTTTCTTTTTCCCTGATCAATTTGATGTTCCAATTCAACCACCTGATTCTTCATATCTTCATTCGCTTCCATCTGCTTAGCCATCAACTCATTCATCATGTCCTCCGGTGAGGTTTTGGAATATTGTGATGGATGTGGCATTTCATCTCGGGGTCGGAAGTGAGGATGGGAACGGTTTGGGTTGTGGTTTGGATAGGAGTACGAATTTTTAGGATTTCGGTCTTGATACCCTCCGTGATATCCCTCATGTTGTACGTGGTTTGCTTCCATGGGATCACACATCGGCGTGTCATCCTGCATGTAGTTTTGTGAAGCGTGGTGTCCTTCGTTATCTCTACAATCATCTCCTATCTCCTTCAGCTCTTCCCTTATGTTCTTGAATTCATCGTCAATATGTCTAGAGAGAGCTTCCAATTTCTCCATCAATAAGGAATGATCGGCATTGATGTTGCTTCCACCGGCGGAAACAACGGTTTTTTGTTTGGGTACGATTAGAGAATTTTTCGAGAAATCGAGCTTGAGTTGGACCTTGTCCTCGAGGAGTTTGAATGCTTCGTTAGGAGTATTGTAGAGGAAGATTCCTCCAGCGTCGATAATTCCTTGAGTTGGATCGTCTAAACAATGATAGAATGTTTGAATTATCGCTCCTTTGGTTAGACCGTGTCCATAACAAGTGCGAAGCATATTTTTCATTCAGGGCCAAGCATCAATGAGAGTTTCGTGATCGAGTTGGTGAAAGTTGCGAATGTCATTTAGGAGACTTTTAAACTTAGCGGGAGAAAAGTATCGGCTAATAAAAGATTTTCTCATCTCTTCCCACGTAGTAATTGTTCCTTCATTTAATTCGTTCAACCAAATCTTGGCTTCTCCAGTTAATGAGAAAGGAAAAGTCCTCAATTTAACCGCTTCCTCTTGATTTTCACCATATTGGAATAGGCTACTAATCTCAAGAAAATCAGTGATGTGTTGGTGAGGATTGGACCGGATTCTCCCATCAAATTGATTCTCCCGAATCATTTGCATGTGGGTACCCTTGATATGGAAATTGTTGGAAAGAGGGCGTTGAATAATAGCGGAACTAGGTTTTGGTGCATTGGTCCTAGTGCTTGACCACATGGGTTGGTCATCGGGATGAATGACGATTATGGTTGGGAAATCGGGTTGAGTTTTGACTTTCTCTTCGAATATGTCGATTATGACATATAGTTCCTTGATGAACGTTGGTTTTGGATTAGGTTCGGGTGATTCGATCTCTAAGGGTAAGATTGGTGTCTTTTCGGGTTTACAAGTCCTCTGTTTGATTTTACGTTTAAGCTCGTAAAGTGGACTAACAAGTTGTTTACCCCAAGAAGGTGAGTTTATCCAAACCCGGATTGATTCACAAAATATCTCAAAAAGCAAAAATAAAAACATAATGAAAACAAACATTAAGAAAAATCTTTTTGTATTTTTTTATATATAACGTAAAAGAAAAATAACTTAACGACAATAAGAAAAATATTGCTATTATTATTTATTATTATTACTTCGAGAAAATTTTGAAAAATAAACTAGTTATGACTTCTTCTTTTTTTATGACATGTTTCAAAATGAAAACAAAAATAAGTAGACAATGATAATATAAACACTTTTTTTTTCCCGATTAACTAACTACTCTAAAACTCTTTTTTTTTTTTAATTTTTATTTCAAAGATGTTTAAACAAATATAACTAAATAAAATTTATAAAAGAAATCTACGGAAAAAGAAATAAAACTAGAAAGCAAGGAAAAAAAATTGTTGGTTTTTGAACAAGACGGTTCAGCCGATCGGCTTAGGATTCCATCCGATCGGTTGGAGGATTTTTGTTGGGCGAAAACGGTCTAGCCGAATCGGATACGGGCTCGTACCGATCAGTTAGATCGATTTGATTTGGGAAGTGAGTCTGGCCGATCGGTTGGGTGTTCCAGCCGATCGGTTGGTTGGCTAGGTAAAATTTGGATTTGAACAACCGATCAGATAGATGGACTACCGATCGGATAGACAGCTCGGTAAAAATGATTTCGGGACATCGATCGGTATAAGATAGGCTCGGTAAAACTTTTTTGCAAGCAAGGCGGCACAATTAGGGAATGATTAAAACACAGATTCAAAGCACACAAAAACACAAACAAATCCCCGGCAACGGCGCCAAAAACTCGATGTGTCTCGCGACTACTAGTTTTAAATTTATAACACAAATTACCGGATAAAGCTAAGAACACACAGGCAAGTATGACCCTTTCGTGTGTAGCTAGTTTTGGGTTGTAAGCCGAGGTCGTTCACTAGGATTTGGGTGTTTTCAATTGTGAAGAATCTATGTAACAATAAGCAATAAAAAGGTGGTAATTGGTTGTCACGTCCCAAAATACCATATAAGCAACAAGTAACACTAAAAATGATGATTATGTGAATTCAATAAGATTAAAAACAATACTTGTTTGGAACTAGTGTCTATTTCAATGGAGTGTATGGAGTATCGGGTAGATATCAAGCAATAGCAAATAAAATCAAAGTTCATATAATTCCAATTCAATGGGTGATATCATGAAATTACATACACCATGGTTTAGACTAACACTTCCTTTCGGCCTTTTTAATGTTATTATAAACCAATTCATTATAAACCATTTGTTAGAAATATTAGTTTTACCAATTTGTTCATAAGAACCCTTTCGACCTAAACAAGTCCATTTAACATGTTTATTCATAGTTGTCAATTATGAATTACCAAACATATATGTGCATTAACATTTGGAACAAATCATAACAAGAAGTTCTTTCGACCTTATATATCCGGTTATGATTTATCAACAAGTTATTTAGACATGTTACAATTCAAACAAACTCATAAGCAAAGCCATAATTCTATATTGCAAAATACCAAACACTCCATATCAATATTCACATGATTCCAAACAAGTATAAATAAAACTAACCACTTATGTCAATCAAAGACATAAACTCATAAACTTTAGCGTTAGAAAACATAATTAAAAGGTCTTACAATGATGTAAAGAAGATTACAAATGATGAAGTATTGATGCCTCAAGCATTGGTGATGATTTCTTGATGTTTTGACCTCCAATTGATGATTTCTTGAACCTCCAAAGTTTCCAGGGGATTAATGACGAATTTTATGCTTTGAGAGAGAGTAGTGGTGGTAGGAGAGGGGCGAGAGAAGTTCTCTCAAGTTGGGATTAAGTTGTGTGTTAATGGTACATGAAAACACTAGCCAAATGGTTCTATTTATACTACTCTCAAGCCTAGGGGTCATCAATACTCAACTTGGGCACCAAGTAAATGGAATGGCGTAGAATGCACAAGCGAAGGATCTAGAATTGGCTTGTACAAAAGTGATGAAAAAAATAACGAGCTGACCATCCGATCGGTTGCGGGCAATATCGATCGGATGGAGTAAGTTGGCCACTTGAAAATTGTATATCTTTCTCTTAGCTTTCCGTGGCCGCTTGAATCAACTAAATCCGAGTTCGTATGCTCAAGTTATGGCCAAAATGGTGAAGGTGTGTCGGGAACAACGAGTCTTCCATTATTTCTTCGTTTTAGCTTCTTTTCTTCATTTCTTTTCTCGTTTTCCTTCTTGTACTTTATTCTTGAGTCTTTAGACCAATAACTTGATGACTTTATCTTCTTGAATATACTCCACGAGACTCGCTTTTGTCGGGATTTCTTCGTATATGCATAAATCTTCGTTTATTGATCGTTTCTTCGTCTTTTTCTTGGTTTTCTTTGTCGTGAGTTTTCATGAACCTAAAATAGAAATTATACTTCATTAAGTACCAAAAGTTCATAAAAGTGATCAATATATATGCATAAAATCCATGATAACGCTCCTAAAAACATGTACAATTTGAGCGTTATCAGTGGGATAAGTTTATAGAGATTAGTGGATATTGGAATATCAGGACATTGCATTTCATAAAGGAAGGTGTGGACACATTTTATGTTACGTCGTACGGTAGAGATAGAATGGAAAGTGGTGGTTACGGTAAAATTCATACACGGAATAGGCCGGTTAGGTGCATTGGTGAAATTGGTAATAATAGAATGTTATCTCCGGTAATAGTTTGTTTTTTTATCTGTTTATCTAAACGTATTAGAATCGACAATGTTTTCGTTTTGATTTATATATATATATATATATATATATATATATATATATATATATATTCGTTTTGATATATATATATATATATATATATATAAATATTTGTTAGTGGTTTCCTGTGGAGTTCCTTCAAGATGATGAGACGAATGATTTTGTGATACAATTTTCGGGGTTTAAAATAGATTTGGTTGCAAACAGGGGTATTATTCCTGGTTCTGGTGATAGGTATGGTTTCAAATTTTTTGTTCAATGGGATACGGTTGTTGGACGTGCAAATGTTATGGTTGGTGAGCGAGTTGTGTTGACAAAGCAGAGTGATACACGAATACGTTTGATGAGGTTTGATAATGATGGATTACAGCTTTCCCATAAACAACATTACCCTACACGCCTTGCGTTAGTGCAAGGGCATGATTCTAATGAGGCTGGTATTATTAAGTTTAGCTTAATTCATATTGATTCATACTTGTTAATATATATATATATATATATATATATATATATATATATATATATATATATATATATATTATATATAATATAATATATTATATTTATAATATTTGGTAGAGGTTTTTAATTGAGTAAGAGTTATTTTGTTTGTCATTTGTTAGATGATAGGTTGGTTCACGAGTGTAACTGGTTGCACCATGATGTTCATTTGAGTGAAGAGACAACTTTCTACGAAAAGTTATTTCCTTTTGTAGTTGATACGGGTAGATTAGTAAGGGAGGTTACTTGACGTTATCTTTATTTTGTTGTATATAAGTTATGGTAAATATTGAATAGGTAATTAACGTTTAGTATAAGCGTTGAGGTTAATAAGTTGTTGTAATTTGTTGCAGACTATTCCATCTTGGTTTGTTTCTGATAACCGTCTCCAAGGATATCAGCATGCAATTTTAAGGAGGATGGAATCTGATCGTCGTGTTGTTATGAAGCTTGAACATCATGCCGGTAGGCCATGGAGGGATGACTACATGACTTTTAGGACAAATTAGAGGTCATTGGCTGCCGAGTTTCAGTTTCCATAGTACAAAATGGTGAGGTTTCAGATGGTTGGAGAGGTGGTTGATGAGACTCAGTTGGTCTTCCATGGCGATGATCCAGTTATGATGCCAGTGTTTCATCTTTGCTGAAATCCGCAAATGTGCATTTTGGTTTATATTTAGGGTCAGTTTAAATGTATGTTGTACTCTGCAGTTGTGCAGTTTGGTGCTTAAAATAACTATGGTTGTTTGTGTGTTTAGAATATTATGGCAGGGTATTTGCGTATTTGTGAACGAATATGGTATATGTATGCATATGTTTTGAACTTTAAGTTTGAGTACTGGGTAATGAATGTGTTTTATGTCTAGATGATAGTTTAGTTTTTTTTATTAATTGTGGAGTATTTATTGTTTTTTATATAACACTGTATAATATTCATAAGGTGGTTTACATTTGTGGTTCTGAAACATCATATATGATAACCACTGTTGAATAATGTTAACTAGCACGCGGAATTTACTAGCAAACACTTAGAAGATTGTGTATGTATGTTCAATGAATGAAACAATGTGTATATATGAACAAGAGGCAATTGATTAACTTCAAAGATTCAATATTATTAAAACAATAATACGAGTGATCTCCTATCCCTAGGGTTTACAACCTTGAACCTTTTCAAAGAACTTACGTACTCTATTCATACATAAACTTTAACCTAGGCAATCCTTTTATAGATCAAGGATTCCTTTACAAGATAACTATCATCTATAAGATATACACAAAATCTTTTCTATATTTATCTTCTATAGGATTACAAAAATTATAAGCAGTACTAACTGATGAGTGTGGATCTAAACACTGATAAGGTGGTTAAACCTTTGTTACTTTGTGTATGTGATAAGTTGAGTTAATATGATCAAGTACGCGGAATTTACTTAATCACACTTAGAAGGTTATTTGTGTTATGGAAATGGAACAGTTATGCTTGTGAATATAGAACAAAGAACATGCAATGTTATCACCAAACGATTCAATATTATTCAAGATAATACGAGTGATCTTTAATATCACTAGGCTTACAAAGACCTTGAATCTTATGTTTTCTACGACTTGTGATATTTGTTCTATGTTTTCGAGAGTTATTATTTTGCACTTAATAATTTCACACTATTATCTATTTGTATATTTATCACTAGTCTAAGATCTTTCTTTTATAACACAAGAAAGATCTTTACAATATTGTTAAGTCTTATCGAACGCTTGCTTTAAGAGTGTCCGTCATTAAGATACAACTTGTATTTATGTTTACAACTTGTTCTGTGAATATAACATTATGACTGATCACATGGGGTAAGATATTATCTACCGTATATTATTGACTTTAATACACATAATATCTTTTCATACTTATCCGTTCAGCAGCAGAAAGTTAATCACCAGCAGCAACGTTAATGCTAGCAGCAGGATCATAACACTAGCAGCAGAAACACTCAACAGTAGAATGTTAACGCTAGCAGCAGGAACCGATAACGCTAGCAGCAGTAACAAATGCTCTTAGCAGCAAAAACATACTTAGAGTATTTCTTTGAGTAGAACCCGATATTAAACTTCTTGAATATTTAATTCCCAACATTAACTTTCTAATGCAGACCGTACTAACTGACTTTGTACTGTCAGTTATATCTTCAATCTCTTCAGCAGTACTAACTTATATACTAACAGTTCCAACTGTTAACCTTAATTCCTAACAATCCTCCCCTAAACTTATGACTTCTGTGCAAATCACTAAGTTTCTTCGAATTAAGCTTCATCTTCATGATGAGGGGGGATTCTTCCAAACATCTATCATGTCTGTCTCTTGTTTCTGGCTTTCTTTTGCTCTGCAAGGTTAAATATCTTTGTTACTAACATATCTGCCATTTCAGAGTCTTCATTAACCTTGAGTGTTACTGATAGCATAGCCTTTAAAACAACTAA
Organism: Artemisia tridentata subsp. tridentata; assembly: GCA_021014915.2. Taxonomy (NCBI): domain Eukaryota; kingdom Viridiplantae; phylum Streptophyta; class Magnoliopsida; order Asterales; family Asteraceae; genus Artemisia; species Artemisia tridentata. The sequence continues at coordinate 287,072,694 of CP139503.1, forward strand.
TCTGAGTGGATATTCTTTTTCCACCAACATATAAATTTTTATTCCATCTTTGGTAGAAACTCTGTGCACTCCACATGTATCAAATAATTTCCAAGTAACATCTTTGACTTCAGCTTGAAACCTCCACATTGATTCTCCATCATCAGGTTCATAAATCCTCTTCAATTGAACCCATAGTTCTTTATCTTTGTCTTCAAGTGGATCTTCAATTCTGAAATTTTCTTTTACTAATGTCCACAACTGATTAAGATCTTCTTTGTCAAATCCTTTGAGTAAATCTTCAAACAGCTTGTATCTTTCAGTAATTCCACTAAGTCTCATAATCTTCCACCCATTCATCCTACCTTCTGTGAATACTTTCCAGCCAATGATGGGATGTTTTGCTTGCAAAGGCTTGATGTTTGTGGATTCAGGGATTACAAGTAGCATACTTTTGAGGTGTTTATCTAATAAACCTTCAGCTCTCTTCTTTTGTTTCTTTGCTGCATCAGATTCTAACAACTCTGCATCTCTTTTCCTTCCTTTTGTGGTATCCCTTTCAATTGATGTATTCAAACTTGCATAAGCTTCATAATAAGCTTTTTCAATTTCAGCATCTGATTTTCCTTTAAAATAACTTGTCTTCCAAAGAACTTGATTCTTTAAATAGCTTTTCATAAAACTGATCTGTTCTTTCTTTGTAGGCATCTTTGTCTTGTAACCTTCTTTTTGCCTATCTCTAATCTTCTTCATAAGATCATTCCATGCTACTTCTCTGTTCTTTGTTAGTATAAAACTTTTGAGCTTCTCTGATTTCTCTTCTTCACTCAAATCCTTGTCTTTAAGAATCATCACTGCTTGAGCTCTCATAATTAAAGCTAAATCTAACAAATATTGTAGCTGTTCATTGAATTGTTCTTGATCAACCTCAGTATTTGAAGCTACCTTTTCCAACCTGTTTCTCTCCATGAATTCAGCTATATTCTGTACATCATCCTCAGCCATCTTTCTTGCTAATTCTGCATAAAGATTTATCTGAGCTTGTTCATCTGCTTGATCTTTTTCTTGAAGTTTCCTTGCTACTTCTTCATCAAACTCTAACTGTGCTTGAGTTCTTGGTTTTACTTTCCTGAGTCTTTCTTGTTCTTGTTCAGCTTCTTCAGGTGTCATTGGCTTCTTTCCCTTTGCTGTTCTTTTTCTCTCATATTCTTCATCAGCAGTACCTGGAAGTGAACTAGCAGTTTGTACGGTTTCATGTTCTGTCTCAGCAGTTTGAACTGTTTCTTCATTCTCAGCAGTTTCTTGAGTTTCTTGATCTTCAACATCCATATCAGCAACATTACCAGTATCCATACCAATCTGTTCACTAGTACCTTCATCTTGCCTCCCCTGAACTTTTGATTTATCCCCCTTGCCTTTATCTGATTTCCTCCCCTGGTTGGGAGAATCACCATCGTCATCATTATCTGAATCATCTGAATAGTCACCATCTGAAGAATCTTCATCCAGTATAGCTCTAGCCCTTTTCCTCTTGAGATGATCTTCCAACTTCTTTACTCTACGAGTCAACCTTGAGTAGACTTTGGCAAAATTTTCTTTATGACTTTTAAGCTCCTCCTCCAAAGAATCTACCTTGGCAGTTAACTTGGTACATAAAGCCATCAATTCAGTTTGTGTAGAGCTACCCTCATCACTTCTAGTTGTGTTACCTGCTAGGAGAGGTGAATCATGGGGCAAGGATCCAGTTGCAACTCTAATTTGACTAGGTTTAGACCTTCTCCTATAAGTTGTGATGGTTGGGGGTGTTTGGGTTATTTCAGGATTTTGATTGAGTGTGTGATGGGGATCAGTTGGGTTGACTGACCCTTAACCCAATTCATTGAGCATTCAGGAAACAAAGGTATTTCTACCCCTTTGAAAAGTCTACTAGCCATAGCTATATTCTGAAAAACCTTTGATTGTAGGCTAGGAGTAAGAAAAGTTTCTGTTGGTTTCTTAAGCAAATTCTTTTTCTTATTCAAAAGAGTTTGAACGAATCTTGGGTACATAAGAAACTTTGTTTTGCTATTAACATTTGCAGCCATACTCTCAAATATAAATTTTGAAAAATTGAAAACCTTATTTGTTGACAGACATATGAGAGCAATAGCAATATTGCTACTGAATTGCTCCCATGCAGTCTTTTTGGGACTTAAGCAATGTAAGAAAGTATGTATCAAAAATCTCCATTGTGGGGAGAAACATCCCTTTTGAAAAGTGAGTTTTTGGTTGGATGTGTCATACCCCATTCTGGCAAGTTCTTGCCAAATCTCAGTGTTTAGCATATTGATGATACCATCTGAATCTTGCAGCTTAAGATGTCTCCTAAGTGTAGACTCGGTAACAACAAAAAGTATGCCATCTACTTCAGAATGGATTTCTAAGTCTCCATCTTCATTAGTCAAGACAGTTGCATTCTGCCAGAACTGTGTGATGTGAGAGACATAAAGAGTAGGAGAAACAGTTAGAGCATACCTTATGTGAGAGTGGTTGAGGAAATCCACAATCTCATAAAATTTTGGTCCATCTCCTTCCTCTGTTTTCTCTAGAAAAGCGACTTGGTTGTGCGTCTTGACAAAATCCAAATTAGCCATGATATTCTTAGTAAAGTTTGATTTTAACTATGGTGAATAATGAAGATTTAGGTTAGAAAGTAGAAGATAAAAGTTACATGAGATATTATTGAGAGAAATAGGATTTTTAATTTGACCGACTTAAAGAATATGGTAACTTTTATTTTAGAATAAGAATATAATAGAATAAAAGTTAAAATATCTTGAAGAGGATCCCTCGAAAATCGTAATTCAATCAGTAAAAATCACAACAAACCACCAACGGCTAGTTTTTAACCGAACATTAATTACTGACACATCAGTTATAACGGCTAGTTCAGCAGTACTAAGTTTACACTAGCAGTATAAACTTTGCACTACCAGCACAAACTTTTATCAAAATTTTCAAAGAACAGTATGAACTTATATTGATTTCAAAGATATTATTGCACATATATAGTTTTTAGCAAACTATCAGCTATCAACGGATTTGATATGTCTTTACCAATAACCGTTTGCTTTGGACTAGCCAACTCTTCACAGTTAGATATGGTGAGTTGATAACCATACAATTTTTTGGTAAATTGTCAACCATTAACAGATTTGATTAGTCTTTACCAGAAACCGTTTGCTTTGGACTAGTTGGTTCTTATATGGGTTAGACATGGTGAACCAATAACCATTTGTTGTGTACACAGACAACACACTGAGCTCCAAATCACCATTCAGTCCAAAACATAAAGCACTTGTAATTCCTTGGTGCTTATCATCCATTCCTGCAATTGTTAGTCCACAAACAAGGAAACAAAGTGCAAAGCACTTATCTCACAACATAACAAGCATATGACTAACAATGCACATAAAAGGAAAAATTAATTTCCTTGTGGCACCCAAGCCATAACAGACTTAGGCTTGCCTCTTGCATCAACATAATTAAATCTTTTTAGAACTGTTGGAGTACCATTAGATTGAAGTGGTCTCCAAACCCATAATGCAGATGCATTAATACCATTACCCATATTTCCCTAGCAGTATGAGCTGCTGGGTGTGCAATTGCAACTTTAGGTTTCCAAACTTGTTTATTAATCACTGCTTTGTTTTGAAATGGTCTTTTAACAGTTGTTGGTGCTGATTTAGAAAGAGTTTTTGCACCTTGAACTGTTTGTCTAGGGTAAAAAGGTCTATTTGGTCTAACAGTATGAACTGCTGGTCTAACAGTGTTAACTGTTTGTCCAACAGTATAGAACTGTTCTTGTTCCAGACCTTAACAGAACTGATCTAGGTATCATTCTAGCATTTTTAGGGTGAGTGGGAGGTCTTACTGAGTTCACCCTAGGGGTTGAATACCTAGTTACCCTGTTGTAACAATGAGCAGCTAGATTGTCAAAGCTTCCACATGAGAAACAAGCTTTCCTATAACAGACAAAGTCATCACCTATTTGGTGAGACTTACGGTCGTTCCAATTCCTTTGGTTACCTCTTGGCTTGTTTGTGGTCCTATACATTTCTGCATACCTAACTGTTGGTCTAAAAGATTTTGCATTAGCTCTAGGCCTAACAGTCTCAATCTTAACCATCTTTGGAACTTTTGGTTCCTCTATCTTAACACTAACGGGCTTAACCACAACCTGATCATCCTCATCATCAAAAGTCCAGTCCTCTATGGTTGGAGCATCTGATTCCTTAGCTGAGGACACCTTATTCTCAGAAAGTGAGGCATCACTTGCACTCTCATACACATGTTTATCAACTACATTTTCTTTAGGTTGAGGACCATATTTAAGCTCAGGTAGTTGAAATTCAGGGAGTCCTGTGTGTTCTAGGTCAATGCCTGGAGGTGTTGGAATTCTCCTATATGGAGGTGGAACTGATTTGTATCCTAGGCCTGACTTAGCTTTATTGAGGATTTGACACTCAACTATCTTACTAACACCCTTAGATGCAAACTCTAATGTGTCTACACTCATCTAAATGTTTTCCTTTGCCTGTTTTATCTTTTCCAATTCATTTTTCAACACACTAATTTCAGCATCCCTAAACATTGTATCTCTCTTAAGTATAGTTACAGTATCACTAAAAGTAGACTCATTTTCCTTATAGTGAACTATCTGTTCTTCTAATCCAGCCAAACCTCTCTTATGATTTTCTAAATTAAAAGCAGTCTGGTTTAGCTCTATTCTCTGATTATCATACTGTTTTCTAAGTGTTTCTAATTCTTTTAAAGCATCACATGATTTAGAACATTTAGAAACTTGTACCTCAGAGTCTGAGAAAGCCATAAGTGCCATCTCTGTAGGTGCTTCTACTTCCTCCTCTGCAATGTAGCTCCTAGTCAAACCCTAAGCCATCAATAGCAACCATAGCCTTTGATCTTAAATCTGACACTTCCACAACCCTTGATTTGCTTCCAAATCCTTGCTTTTGCCATCTTCACGCATCAGCATTCTGCACTCCCTTGAATAATGACCTTTCTTGTGGCAATTATAACATTCAATCTTTGACTTGTCATACCCAGCAACATCATTGCTGTTTATGATTATCTTCTTGCCAGTCTTCTTCAAGAATCTTCTAGCTCTCAAGCTGAGAAGAGAGAGTTGCCACTTGATATCCATCTCTTCAATATCATCTTCATCAATCTCTTGAAGATCTGCATGAGTCAACATACTTCCATTGTGCTGAGTAGTCAAGAAAGCACAATAAGTATTCTCATCCATAAGTCCATTAGTACTGCTTGAGGTACTAGCAGTACCAATATTAGAACTTCCTGAGGCATCTCAATTCCTAGAACAGCAAGTTGACTCACTAGCTTTTGAAGCCTATTAAACATATGATCTAGTGACTCATTGCTTGTTGCTGTGAAATTCTCAAACTGTTGCTTGAGAAGTGTCTTCTGGGTTTTCTTGGTGGCTTCATTCCCACCATACCTTGCAACAATAGCTTCAAAAAGAGTTTTGGCACACTTGTATTTGCTGAAGTTCAGTAATTGATCATTGGGGATTGTCATCAGCAGCATGCTCCTTGCTTTAACATCATTCTTGTGCTGAGCCTTCTCTTCAGTAGTCAATGGCTTGGTCTGCATAGTTATTTCAGTCTTTCCCTCAACAACAGTAGTAGTGGTTGTAGGCTTAAAAGAGTTCCCATCTTCTATAATCTCCCAAAGTGCATAATCTTGCACTTGAAAGAATTGTTCAACTCTTAGTCTCCACATATCGAACTCATTAGGTTTAAGCATTGGTAACTTAGCAGCAATGTTGGTTTGGGTTGTTGTCTCCATGTCCATCTTCTTCTTAATCAAATTCGTCTAGATCTTCTAAATCAAAGTATCAGAAACCTAGCTCTGATACCACTTGACCGGATCTAAACACACTCCTTGTGTTAGATAGATACTTTGAATAATGTTAACTAGCACGCAGAATTTACTAGAAAACACTTAGAAGATTGTGTATGTATGTTCAATGAATGAAACAGTGTGTATATATGAACAAGAGACAATTGATTAACTTCAACGATTCAATATTATTAAAACAATAATACGAGTGATCTCCTATCACTAGGGTTTACAACCTTGAACCTTTTCTAAGAACTTACGTACTCTATTCATACATAAACTTTAACCTAGGCAATCCTTTTATAGATCAAGGATTCCTTTACAAGATAACTATCATCTATAAGATATAAACAAAATCTTTTCTATATTTATGTTCTATACGATTACAAAAATTATAAGCAGTACTAACTTTCTAATGCTGACCGTACTAACTAACTTTGTATTGTCAGTTATATCTTCAATCTCTTCAGCAGTACTAACTTATATACTAACAGTTCCAACTATTAACCTTAATTCCTAACAGTGAACATTGGTTTTTTGTAATGACATTAAAACGTTATGAACTGAGACAAATATGATAACCACAATTACGTTTAACAAAACAAATTACAAGGTTTATAAAGTTAGGATGTAAGTATCCTACATACAAAAAATAAAACTACAGATGTTTCTAATTTGGTTGTGGCGTCATACACTGACACCCGATGATAGCATATTAACAAACATGGAATATTGGGACTCGCTGTAGTTAGCCTTCGTCTGATTGAACCTCATAATGCACCAGCTTTATACGCATCATTTTATGTTGATCAAAGCCGCAATCTTGTCCAAACTGATACTAGTTCCCTGCCATCACTAGGGCTTTGATCTTAAAAGGGTTGTCTGTGTGTAAAACCAGATACAGCTTGACTGAGTAAGCCCATTTCATGTGTATGATCTCTGCTTTCCTGTACTTGTGCAAGTTCATGTCGTCCCATATTTTGGATTCAAGCATCTGTTTTGTAAAACGGATTATGGGATTAGTTTCATTTTTTCAAAATAGATATTTTACGGTTTTTGGTTTGCTCATTTATTGTTTGTATCTTACCAGTGGATAGTAATATCCAACTTATGGGCAGAACCATGTGTAAACGATCATGTCTTCATTTACATGAGCATTGTGATGGTGCCATGTGCAAATGTGATGCATTCTCGGGTCTGCAATAATAATGCGATTGCTTTGTTATGCAATTTGATAATATATGGTTATGATGGTTTGATTTGGTTTAAAATTATAAGTAAAACTGAAAAACAGAGATTTTGGCTTACCATTACGATCTCGATAAAGAACTGGTCTAGGTTGTCTCTTTAGCAAAGTAGTTCGTATGTCTTCCCTGCTGAGTCCAAGACCATCATAGCCTCCTATGACCACAACTGATAATGTGTATCTTTTCAGGTTTGTAAAGACAAGTTGTTGACCCCACTCTATCCCCGATGTCACAACGAAGTCGTCCCACCCGTGACCTGTTAAGCCTATCATCCTGACGGTCCTACCCTCCCAAGGTTTAACCCTCTTGTGGCGAACGTGGAAAGCCATTCCTACGTACATGAGAGTGAAATTGTTTTGCCAGATATCTTATAAGAAATCGCCTGGTAGTAACTAAGCGGAGAAAAACGGATTTTATAATTAAGTTATACATTGATAACAACGTTTAATTTAGTTTTGAATTGAGAGTATGATTACAATATTGATGTTTGATTACCGTGAATCCTGGAGCATACGTTTCCAAACACCTGGTCATTCTTGATCCTATTTTTCGCCTATCGTATCCCGCACACTCTGATCCACTAATGTCGTAGACTGACACGTAGTAGTCGTCTTGTCCGATCCTAACAAAATGCATTGTAGTTTCAATGCGAGGAACATTTGCTGCAACAAACTTAGACCACTCTTTGTCACATAACACCCATTTTCCGTCTTTGTTTTGGAGCTCTGTTTTGTAATGGTACCTGTCGGTACCGTTCAGGTAAAGCATGTTGCTTTCATTCTTGAAGTACTCGGCAAAAACATCCGGCAAGATCTATTGTTGAGAATCGTAACATAAACCAAAATTTTTTATTCCTTGACTTAATTTGCATAACTGTTTACGCATTAATATAAAACATAAATATGTACGAATAAGGTTTACCTGTTGATTTTCAAATGTGTCATGCGTGTACTGGAACAGAAATTGTTGAGCCATCGTGTTTGAAGTGAATATGGTATGTAAACTGGTGTAAATCATGGTTTTTTTAAAAAGTAATACTGGAATGTTGCCAAAATCTTTAGACAACATTATACTATTTTAGGCCAAAAACCACACAGAGCAATACATTGTGTACATTCAATCACAGCGGCAATCACACGTTTGTTTTCACTATTGTTAGGACGGTTACGATTATCATTAGTGTATGTATAATGTAAACCTATGATTAAATTATTTCTAAGATTAGAAGTGTATACATCGTCACTATTATCATGATATGCTAACATAGTGTTGTTATATTATACATAATGTCTGGATTGAGAGAATTCCATAACTGATTGTCTGGTTTTGCAGGTTCAATTGGTTATAATCATAAGAGTATTTATGGCTGTGATTGTTGGTCAGGTACATGTAAGTTGCTAAGTAATTGTGGACTATAACATAGTATGATTAACCTACGATTAACATGAATATAGCTTTAATATATATCTAAGAAGACAAATATGTCAATTATGGCAGAGTAAAAAATTGGTGTTAACATATCTTTAACATAAATCCCAAAATACAAATGTATTTAGTTTATGTATGAATCTTTTACAATATGTTACAGATAATTTCAAAAGTATTATGACAATATTTGTGCTATAGATTTTATGGTTTTTGTTAGGATCTCTGAGAAATAAGGAATTTCTCATTGCTGCCGATAGTGAAGCTGGTTCCTGCCGATAGTTATTCATTGCTGCTGCGGTTGGTTCCTGCCGATAGTTTAAGTTTGTTTCTGCCGATAGTGTTTATTGCTGCGGATATTATTGTTTGTTATCCATATGTTTAGAAAGGTTGTTAGATTTATTTTTAGAAGAGATCATGTTTATCTCTTCACACGTTTTCTTGTATGACGGGTTAGGGTTAGGGTTTCTTATCATTATAAAAGAAACATCCCGTCTATGAGTTCAATGTACCTTTATCGATTACAACATTCAATAAAAACAATTTCTTAGTTCATAGTCTGATCCATAGAGGATCATTGTCTTCTTAGATATTTTCTTCTTTACATTCTTGTTGTTTAGTTTCCGCATAAACTCAAGTCTTACATCTAGAGGTTCTCGTTTAACCAAGCTCAATCAAGCTCGAAGTACTCGATCCTACAAGTGGTATCAGAGCCTGGTGAGGATCTCTGATAAAGAAGAAAACATTTCTAAATCTTCTCTCTTGAACCTTTCTCAATGTCACTATCAGGAGATAAATTTGAAATGTGGGCAAGGAAGATTAGAACCTTGTTCCATAATGAGTCCATGGCAAAGCTGACTGAAAATGATGAATCTTATAAGGCAAAGGAAAATTTGGAAGAATATGCTCTGATGGGATTCCCATCTCAGGTACAAAAATGTAATCCTGCTTGTCAAGAATTATACTCAAATCTTAATAAAGAATATGATGACATGAAATCTAAGTATAATGAATACTTTATTAAGGTTCAAGCTTATGATAATGCGGTTAAAACGTTAGAAAAACAAAAGGTTTGGTTCCAAAAGAATCAGTTAGCTTATGAGGAAAAGATTAAGGTTTTACAGAGAGATTTAAGAAATACTGCTAATGAACTTAAATATTCTGAATCTCAAAATGCTAAGGTCATGTTAGAAAATCAGGATTTGCAGACTAAGCTAGACAATTCCTTGTCTAGGTTTGATAAATGGAAAGACTCATCTAAAAACCTATGCAGGTTAGTTGATAGTTCAATGTCTGTAAAAACTAAACGTGGCTTAGGGTTTGGTGACTACATAGGGCAAGATCAAGTTTATGACCCTAATGAGTATAGTGTGTTTGACCCTGAACCTGTTGACTATAAAATTCCAATAAAGTTTGTAAAAGAAGGAGGAATGAATGCAGTTCCTCCACTAATAAGAGGAGTTTTTATGCCTACCCCTGTCCATTCTCTCTATGACATTGACTCAGATGAGTCACAAATGGTTTATGGTAAAAAGTCCAGAGACTTACCTGAACCTAATGATTGTGTCTCTTGTTCCACAAGTGACAAGTCCTCAGAAGCAGAGTCTAAAGACTTTGTTTCATGTGATTCAAGTGAAGAGTCATCCACACCCAAATATCATGAGTCCTCAAGTACAACTAATGATAAATCTGCTTCTAAATCAGCCTTCTCAGACAACAGCTCAATTAATTCTGTTAAATGTGTCTCTAGTTCCACTAGTGATAATGTTGTCTATGTTAAGAAAAGTTATAGTAAGAACAAGGCTGTTAGGAAGAAGTCATGTTTTGTGTGTGGTAGTCAATATCATCTCATTAAAGATTGTGATTATCATGAGAAAAGAATGAATGGTGGGCAACAACAGACCAGATCATTGTGGAAAAATGTTAAACAAATACCACCATATGTTCCACAAGCAGTAGGAATGAACTCTTACAGGGCTCCCTTTCCTGCTGATAGACCTGTTCCTGCAGGTACATCTGTTCCTGCTGATATTCAGGGAACCATTCCTGCTGGTACCTCTTCATATTTTCAGAGGGATTTCAGGCCTGCCTATTATAATCCAATCTTTGGAGGGGGAATGGCTTACTCTCCATGGTATCCTTGGTAATTGTCCAGTTTGGCTAATCATGTTGTTGTATTCTTGTTTGCTGGTTTTGAGGGGAGGCTAATGCTTGTATTTTTGTCTTGTTTTTCATTCATTTATGTTTTATGTTTTGTGTTTCTCTAATTTTGTTTTGCAGGTTTTTAGTGTCTTTTGTTAGCTAACTACGTTTTGCAGCTCTCAATTTCTCAATGCTTGGAATTGAATCTAAAGACAGTAATTTCCATTCATCATGATTAAGATGAGTACATTCAGTTACAAATCACAAAAGCTACATATCAACATCATTTAAACATCATACCAACCTTCAAACATCACTCGACCTAAACCCTGCCACCTATTCCATCTTCCCTTTTCCCTTACCCATATAATCAGGCATGAACCTCCTACCCCTCTGACGACTAATTTCTTCATACTCATGGGGGGCTGGAAGTGCCAACACCACTGGGAGTGGCTGTCTTGGTTCAGGGGCTGGAGTTGAAGAGCTTGGGGTAGTTTGCCTCTGATGAGTTCTGGGGCGTGACCTTGTAGTTGGTTGGCTTGGCTGTGGAGTAGGGTGGCTTGATTGTGGAGTTGGCTGGCTTGGCTGAGGAGTTGGTCTGATGGGATGCTTTCTTTGTCTTGGATCTTGGCTTTCACGTTGTCGGTTGTCTCGACTTCGAGGGTTAGGTTTTTCACGGCTAGAGTCTTCACGAAGATCTGCTTTACCTTTTGGTACCGGTACTTTATAGAAGGTAGCAGTTGTCCTTTCCATCTCTTCAGTAAGCAGAGCCACAGTTTTCTTCATCTCTTCTCTTAGCTTATCTGTAATGGGAAAATTAGGAGGATATGTCTCCCATTCACCCTGATAATAAGTCAAGGACTTCAAATCTGATGATCCTTCATCATCAGAGCTAGAGTACTCAAATGACGAAGGAGTAGATGGAAGAGGATCAGATAAATCCTCCTCAACCTTTGCCTTACCTTTGCTTTGAGAAGATGATGCAGTTTGGGGAAAGTAATTTTCCCACCCTGAATCATTGGAGGAGGAAGAATCTGATGAGATTTCGATGATTGGATTTTTGGATGAACTCATGATTTTGCTTGATTTGAAGATTATTGGTTAGGTCTGTGATAATGAAGTTATTTGATTTGAGGCTTATATAATGAGATGGAGATTTGTGCGAATTTATTGTTGGTTGGTATTGAGATTTAATTTTGGCGGTTTATCCCTAATGACTGGTTTTGGAAGGTTGACTTTGGTCAAACCACTTCATTGCTGCCGATTGACCATGTGTTACTACCGTTTGACCAATGGTTCCTGCTGACTATGTTAAATTTTGGGGAAGTTCGTTTAGTCAATTGGTCAATGTTACGTGCGCGGAATTGCAGCGATTTAAATTGATATATTTGGCAACCCAACCTAAAATTGCACTTCTCTCATCTCAATTTCTCACAATCCTATCAAACCCTAATTTTCTCATTTCGAACCCTAGATCATTCATCCAACACAATGACAACACTACGCTACAAGGATGATCACAACAAGGTTGCATACTTAGAGTCGTCTTCTAGAAGTGATGGTTATGATGAGGTGTTAGCTTTTCTTCGTGGGTCATCTGTTCACTATGCACTCACTCATTGTCCTGTAACGGTGTATGATTCGCTGATTAAGCAGTTTTGGGCAACAGCTAAGGTTAGACACATTGTGGGAAGGGAGGACGACATCGTTGCCACCATTGATGAACATGAAGTCATCATTACAGAGGGATTGATTCGGTTACAGCTTCGATTTCCTGAGGAGAATGGGGAATATGATCTTTCCAGGCAAGAAATCAATGATGGTATGGCTGCTATAGGTTATCCTGTAACTGGTAGTTGTACATTTTTTAAAAATAAGCTGTCTCCTCAATGGAGATTTCTTGTTCATACGTTACTCCAGTGTATGAGTATAAAGACTGGTGGTTGGGACCAATGTCCTAGTCCCATTGCGTCTGGTCTTGTTTGTTTGTCACTGGGTAGGAGATATAATTGGGCCAAATATATTTTTGAATGAATGATTGAAAATATCACTAATGATAAAAACATATTTTTAATGTATCCTAGATTTCTTCAAATTATCTTAGGTGTTCGAACAAATAACCCATCCCCTAAGATAGTGAATCGGATGACTCCCAAAATGTTTGCTCTGATGAAAATGAATTTTGCAGGCCAACATTTACCATTATTACCTGCCATGTTACAAAATGCCAATCCTGCTGACAACCCAGATCCTGCTGACAATGTCAGTGTCCCACCATCACCCAATGCAGCTGATGATAGTGCATCCAATGCTGCTGGTGAAGGGACTTCAGTTGCTGCTGATGCATCTGCATCTGTTGCTGCTGATGACCCATTACCACCATCACCTAGACCAGTCACACCTAGACCTGAGACTAATGTCCCTGATGAGCCCAGTGTCCAGACCACCACAGCTGTTACACCTGTTGTCCAACCCACACCCTCAATGGATATGCCTTCTGTTTCAAGGCTTTCATCTCCTAGTCCTACTAGGCAGCCTTTTAGTGATGACACCCATACAGGGGAAGAACTTCATGTTTCTCCACCTAGATCCAATGAAGCTCCTAACACCTCAGGCATTCCTGCTGGTGGAGCTGAGGATGCTGCTGATCTTACTTCAATGTCCCAGTTACTTGACAGGTCTATGCAGAAAATTGAAGCATTGGAGTCAGAGCTTATAGAAACCAAAAGAAGTTTTAGTGAGAAGGTGGAAAATTTGGAAAAGGAGCTCAAGGACACTAAAGAAACTTTTGGTGAGATTATTCAAAAGCTAAATGAAAGGATCAGCTCTTTAGAAGCTCAACATCCTCAGAAGAAAAGAAAGGTTGTACTTTCTGAGTCTGAGGAAGATCAGGATGATATGTCATTTGATGGGCTAAATGTGCTGGCTTTGTTTCTCTTGATAGTGCACACACTGAAGTGCCTACCTCTTCTGAGCAGACTACAACTACTCAACCTCAGGCTTTCACCAAAACAAGGACCAAGCAGCCCTCAAGAGTGTCAGCTTTTGAGAAGTTTCAATCCACCATTGATGCTGATGTCTCTGGTGTTGTCTCTGATGTTCCTGCTGAAGTTGGTAGGGTTTCCTCTGATCCTAAGGTTCCTGATAACTCTGCTGGTAGTGATACCATTCCACCTGCTGCAACACAAGATGATGATGAGATAGCTAGACAAATCCAAGCACAAGAAATTGCTGATGAACAAGCCAGACTAGCTCAGGTTGCTCAAGATGAGGAGTATGCAAGGAAAATGTCTGCTGATGAGAGAAACATAGTTGGGATTATGAATAGCACAAGCTCAGATGATCTTACTTCAGAAGAGTTCAGTGAGCAAGTTGAATACTTGTTGAATTCTGACATGATTGTTAGAGCTCATGGATTTATGATTCTCCAAAATTCTGAGTTGGATATGGAAGAAAGGTCAGATCAGCTCAAGGCATTTATCTTAAAGACTCATAGAGCATTCACTTGGAATGACTTGACGCATAGGATCAGTGAAAGGCAAAAGTCTGGTTTTAAGATGCCTTCAAATAAAGATAATGTCAATTTTATGAAGGATTATCTGAAGAATCAAGCTAACTACAAGCTCAGTGACTTCAAAAGTTGGACTGATGCTGCAATCCAAAAGCTGTTCCATGATACTTATGCAAGGATAAATTCTTCAGTCCTGACAGATATTCAACAAAGCAAGAAAAGAGAGCCTTCATCTTTAGAGTCTGATGTTACAAAGAAACTGAAGTCTGGAGCTACATTGACTGGTGCATCTTCCTTTACTCATACTGAAGGTTCTCAGGATACCACTGTAATTTCTCTAATTCCTTCTGTAGATGCATCTGGTGCACCAAAAGAAGTTTCTATTCCTGGTGGTATTCCTGCTGATAAGGTTGAATCATCTTTCTCAGTTCCTATTCAGCAATATAGTCTAAGGACAAGGCAGACGAGTCACTCTTACCATCCTCCTTCTAGGGATATTTCTGAAGTGGATGATCAAGAATTGGTTAAGGTTGACTCAGATAGTGATTCAGAAGGTGATTCCATTCATTCTTGGGGTCATATTGCTCACTGGGAGATTAGGTCTACTCCTGAAGGTGAAGTCAATGTTTGGTTTTCTCTTAATGGGACAGTCAAATTCTTTACCTTTCTAAGGGAGCTCTTGAATAAGGTAGAGAGGAAAGATTTGGAGAATCTCTATAAGATAGTGGCTAATTACTATCAAACTCATACTCCTACTGGGATTGGCCTAATGCTTTAGGGAGATTTACAAGTTTTAATGAATTCATTGGAAGGAGAAAAGGCTAAATTGGTGTGGGGTAATCAAGCATCCTGGAGAGTATTTACTTGGCGGATATATCCTTCTTCTAATGTTCATGTAGTGGAGCTCATTTCTGGCAAGATCCTGTCTATGTTTGTGGATGTCGCTTATCCTTTATCTGAGGGACTTATGAAGAGAATGCTCACACAGAAGGTCCGAGTTCCCAAGCATACTATTGGAAATGATTTAACCACAGCTGACGAGTTGGTCAAATTCATCAAAGATCAACTTGCAGCTGCTAAGGGTTCATCTACTTGATGAGGTTTCTTCTTGTTGTTGTATATCTTTCTTTCTTGATTTTTCTTATTTTCTTTCTTTTTCTTTTGGTTTGTTTCTGATTTCTTTTAGTTCCAAAAAAAAAAAAAAAAAAGAAAAAAAAAAGAAAAAAAAAAAAAAAAAATTTCTTGTATATTTTGTGTGCTAATAAGTTGGGTTTGAGCAACACTTTGCAGGTACAGTGTTGGTGTTTACACCTTCACCATAAATGGTATTCAACTCACCATGTCTTGCAGACAAGAAAGAGTTGGCTCACCATGAGGGTACGGCTCTGGTGTGATAATCAAATCCGTTGATAGCTGTAATAGCTTGCTCAAAGCTATAGGGTACTTCAACTCACCCATGATTCAGTTCTGAGAGTTGAAATGGTTCTCAATTCACCATGGATGTAACCCTTTATGGGATCCAAAGAATTGGCTAGTCCACAAAAGTATGGTTTGTGGTAAAGACACTTGGTATCCATATTTGGTATTCAATTCACCAAGGTTTGCTGTAACCCAAGAATTGACTAGTCCTGAGCAAACGGCTACAGGTAAAGACAAGTCAAATCCGTTTATAGTTGCTGATTTGCTAATAAATCAGATGGTTATCAATGTACCATGGTCTAACACACCTAAACATTGGCTACTCCAGTAGTGATGGCTATTGGTAAAGAGACATCAAATCCATTAATTTTCAATGATTCACCTCTCACAGGAGTTAACACACCTAGAAGTGATGAGAATAGTATGAAACTTAAAGTGATTTGATGTACATAGTGTCATAGTAGCAGTCCAGCTCAAGTGAATGTCATGGAGACCAGCTTACATGTTTTGCAGAAGATTTCCATTGCTGCTGAACTATCAAAGTTGCTGCTGGAAGTTCCCAATGCTACTGCTGGTTACTTATTATTGCTGCTGCTAAATCGCAATCCTCAAGCCTGAGAAGTTAAAGCTCTATCACGTTGGAATCTTGCAGGTTAACCTAGTCAACCTCAAGATTAGGGGAGGATTGTTAGGATCTCTGAGAAATAAGGAATTTCTCATTGCTGCCGATAGTGAAGCTGGTTCCTGCCGATAGTTATTCATTGCTGCTGCGGTTGGTTCCTGCCGATAGTTTAAGTTTGTTTCTGCCGATAGTGTTTATTGCTGCGGATATTATTGTTTGTTATCCGTATGTTTAGAAAGGTTGTTAGATTTATTTTTAGAAGAGATCATGTTTATCTCTTCACACGTTTTCTTGTATGACGGGTTAGGGTTAAGGTTTCTTATCATTATAAAAGAAACATCCCGTCTATGAGTTCAATGTACCTTTATCGATTACAACATTCAATAAAAACAATTTCTTAGTTCATAGTCTGATCCATAGAGGATCATTGTCTTCTTAGATATTTTCTTCTTTACATTCTTGTTGTTTAGTTTCCGCATAAACTCAAGTCTTACTTCTAGAGGTTCTCGTTTAACCAAGCTCAATCAAGCTCGAAGTACTCGATCCTACAGTTTTTAATTTAATATTGATTCTTAATAAATTGATATTGTCTGATTGATAGCTTATATGACCATTAACATAGTTTTTAATCAAAACTGAGTTCATACTGCTAAGTTAAATTTTTTCCAAAAGTTAGTACTGCCAGGAAGGATAGACATTGAACAATAAATCACGATTACAAACCTTCGGCTAACATCAAAGTAACTCTGGCATAATAATAATAAATCCAGTAAGAGTATTTATCACTGTCATTGTTGGTCAAGTAACTATTTAAGTAATTGTGGACTATAACACACTATGATTAACCTAAGGTTAACATGAATATAGCCTTAATACATGTTGGGAATTATCACAAGGTTCGAAGAAGACTTAGTGAAGAACAGACTTAAGTTAAGTCTGGTAGCTATGTTATTAAGTCTGGTCGTTAGTTAAGTCTGGTAGTTATGTTAAGTCGGGTCAGTAAAGTTAGGAAAGTTTGTTAGTATTAAGTTAGGAAAGGATATGTACGAGTTAGGTATCTTTATAGAAGATACGTAAATATCTTTTCACACGGTTTTGTAATTAGGGTTTCCTTCAAGTATAAAAGGAACCCTAAGGGATCATTATTATGTACGTACGAATTGTGCGAGTTAGTGAAATATACGAAGTTAGTGATAACTCTGTGTTCTTCATTGTTCTTGTTAATTTTCCGCGTTAACACTAACAATTGTGTAAGAGTTTCTCACTTGGATTGATTTGGATTTATTCAATTCATCCACTAAGTAATCAAAGGCTACTTAGAGATCCATACAAATCGTGGACCAACAAGTGGTATCAGAGCCTTTAGAGAGACTCTGAGTTCGAAGAATACAACACCACAAACAAATTCTCAATCAATTCACCCTACACAATGTCTGGCCTTGAGCAACCAATCAATACTGTAACTTTTTCAAACCATAATAGTGAGGATGAGAGATCAAATCATGAAGAAGAAAACCCTGAAACCAGCACCTCTAAATCACAACCAACCATCCCTACAACCACCACCATATCCAACATTAAGCTTCCAATACTGAAAAGAGAAGAATACGACATATGGGCCATGAAGATGGAACATTATTTGGAGTACATTGACAGTGAAGTTTGGAAGGTTATTCAGAAGGGAAATTCTAAGAAAAGGGTTTCAATTGGTACTGATGGGCAGATTAGAATATTACCACCATTGACTGCTGAGGAGATACGGGCTGTGGAAAAAGAGAAGAAGGCTAGAACCTTGCTACTTATGGCTATTCCAAAGGAGCATCTACAAAGGTTTCATGGGATGATAGATGCCAAGGAAATTTGGTAAGCAATTAAGAAACGTTTTGGTGGGATCAATGCAAACTCTAAAAAGATGCAGAAAGCTGTTCTCAAACAGCAATTTGAAACATTCAGTGTGTCAAAGGCTGAAGGCTTGGAAAAGGGTTATGACAGATTTCAACATCTTCTGTCACAACTAGAAGTACATGGTGCTGCTGTATCTAATGAGGATGCCAATCACAAGTTTCTTAGGTCTCTACCACCAGAATGGGTAAATGTGTCTATGACTATGAGGATGAAGGATGAAGTTGACTCAATGACCCCAGATGACCTGTACAACAATCTTAGGATTTTTGAAAGGGACATCAATGAAACCACTCAGACATCTCCTAGTTCTTCAAATGTTGCTTTTGTGTCTCAAAGCAAAGGCAGCACTTACAAGGTTAAGTCTGGCAGTGTTAAGTCTGGTGTTTATGAAGCTTCTACAAGGGAAAGAACTGCTCCTACAGGCTTTGCAGATGAGCCAATCAACAAGAAGATGAGAGCTTTATCAGTGAAGATTTGGAGCAGATAAATGATGCTGAGGTAGAAGAGATGGACATCAAATGGCACATTGCCATGATTGCTCTGAGGGTAAAAAGGTTTCAAAAGCAGTATGGGAGGTCTATTAAGTTCAACAACAAGTCTCCAGTTGGGTACACTAGGAGGACAGTTGAATGCTTCAATTGTCATAAGCATGGACATTTTTCTAGAGACTGCCCGGAGAAGAAGTCTACTGATGGGTATAGGAAGAGTGATGCAGAGGATGACAAGCTGGAAAGAAATCAGATGAGTATGGTGACATTGGAAGCTGGAGCTATTAACTGGAATGAGCACACAAAGGAGACTGAAGAGTCCAGTCATGCACTCATGGCCATTGGTTCTAGTAATGAGGTATCATTATGTTCCAAATTATATACTGATTCCTATAATCATGTTAAGGCTTTGTGTGATGAACTGTTAACACTAATAGGTGACCAAGAAGCACAAATTTTAGCTTATAAAAATGCTTTAAAAACATTAGAAGCACAAAAAGGCACCCTTCAGAAACAACATACTGATTTAAATGAAAAACTATTCTTTCAGGCTAATAAAATATATGAGCAAGATGAAAAACTTAAAAAATATAGAAGAATTGGCCTAAGAATACAAAAGGAAAGGGATGATTTGCAAAAACGTGTAGATCAGTGGAATAATTCAAATAACAATCTGTTTAAATGTTGGGATTCTCAAGTGAAGTCAAACAAGAAACATGGCTTAGGGTATGAGGAGGATGAGAAAAAGGTTATATTTAAGCATAGAGAGGATGATTATAAAGGTAAACCTTTGTATAATAGGTTTGTTAAGGCTGGTGATTTCAAGGGAGTTCCACATCCATTGAGTAGAGACTATACTCCTCTTGAAAAAGAGGAGTTAGATGACTCTCTATTTGTGTATGGAAAAAGAGGTCCTCAAATACCTGAGTCAACCACCTCAGAGGACAAAACTAGTGAGTATTCTACTTGTCAATCTAATGACACTGAAGGATCTATTGGTGATGTATCTGACCACTCTAAGTCTGAGTCAAAAAGTGAAGTAAAAGAGAGTCCTGAACCTAAGATTGTTAAGGAAAGTGAACCTGTTGTGACTGAACCAAAACACCAAACAGTTAAACCTAGTTGTGTCAACCACATAAAATCTCCTAGGGAATCTGTTAATATGAATGAGTCACCTAAAAGTAATAGTGTTCACAGAGAAGTTAGGAGTAGCTACACTTATACTCCTAAGAGATGTTTTGTTTGTGGAAGTTTAAGTCATTTGATTAGAGATTGTGACTTCCATGAGAAGAGAATGAAAAGGGAAGCTGAGCTTAAAAGGAATGTGAATATGGGTCATGTTAATAATAAACCAGTGTGGAATAATGCTAACAGAATAAATCATGCCAACCAATTTGCTCCCAGACCAGCCCAACATGTTAACTCTACCCGACCAAACATTAATTCTGGTAGACAACAAGTTAATTCTGGTAGACCAAACTTCAATGTTAATACTTGTAGACCAAATGTTAAATCTGGTTTGAGCATCCTTAATTTGGGTAGGCAAAACTTTAATTCTGTGAGGCCTAATGTAAATTCTGGTTATGTTAATCAAGTGAGACCCAGACAGCCTTTCCAAAAACCACAGGTGAATCAAAGAAACCAATTTTATAAACCTCATTCACCTGTGAGGAGACCAATTGCTAAGAATACAGCAAGACCTTCGACTTCAAATGCTGTAAAGGGTAATGGGGGTACTGCTGTTAAGACCTCAGCATGTTGGTCTTGGGATCCATTCAAGAATGAATATACCTATAAATCCCAAAGCAACAGTGGATTAGTTTCATATAAGACTTTTAAATATGTTGATCCAAAAGGCAGACCCAAGCCTACTCAGGCCTGGGTTGTTAAGAGAAATTGATTTCTCTTCTTATGTTTTGTAAAGTTTGTACTTCCAGTCTTTGGAATTGTTTTTAAGTCTTGAAGTTTTATTTTTTTTGGTTCTTCTTAGTTTAATGGTTTTCAACTTTTCTAGTACGATTGTTTCTTTGTGTTTTGTGCTTAACTTTGTTTTGCAGTTGTCAACTCCTTTATTGTTGCTAATAATTAATATATGGCAAAATAAATCAAAAGGACCATGGAGTTTTTATTCATAACCATCAAGTTACATTCAAGGATGCAGCCTACAACACAAAATAAGATAAAAGCCTAAACATAAACAAGCCAAACGCCAACACCTACTTCTTCCTTTTTCCCTTGTCCTTCAAGTCAGGCATGGTTTTCTTGGTCCCTTTCTCCCCAAGTAGATCTCTCACTTTTGGGCTTAAGAGTCCTAGAACCTGCTTGTTTGGTTTTGGATGGGGCAACACAATGCTATTCTTTGAAGACACATCTTTTGAAGCCTCTGCTGCTTCATCCTCTGGTTCCTTTGCAGTAAGATCATAAGAAGCTAGCCAACGTTTAAGCATTGTCTTCTTTGATATCTTGTTCCTTAGGCGAGAGGTGTAGCCAGGTGGAAAATAGCCTTCCCATCCTCCATCAGATGACTCAGAAGATGAGTCGGATGAAATCTCCATGATGTTTGATGGGGAAGAATCCATTATGTTGAACAAGTTTTCTTTTTGATATAAGATGGTTTGGTGTTGACTATACGGGGCCTTTTATAGAGAATATCAAGGTTTAAGGCTCTTAAATGCTCGGTTGGTGTATGAATTAACTCCTTGCAGGCACTGAGTTAATTATAGTACTTTTGGAAAGTTGACCAAAGTTTAATTTTTTTTTAAGTTAAGTATCGTTTTTAAGTTATGGTACTTTTGTTAGTTTTAGATTAAAAAAAATAATAAAATAAAAAATTATGCAATTAAGGGGAGGTGATGTACATTTAAGGGGAGGTTAAATGTACAATTTATTAAAGTCGGGTAGCTTTAATTTTTAAATCTGGTAGATTTTATAATTGCATTCTCTTGTAATTTTGCTTGCTTTGTCTCTTTTTCTGGCTGTTGGAACTAACATTTGCAGAAAAACTTGGATTGGTGATGATGTGAAGTCTAGCGATTGCTAAATCAATGTGTAAGTCAACTTCCTTGGTTATGTCTGGTAAGTGGATGATTAAGTTGGGTTACCAACTTTGGGGAGGAATTTAGAAGCAGAGCACAGATTTTAAACACCAGTTCAAGGGAGTAATTTTAGTCCAGAAGCAATGGAAGTGGCAGAGACATTGGTTCAATCCTTAGGCAAGATCAAAAAGAAGAAAAAGGGGAGAAAACTAATTCTAACTGACAAGGATTCTGCTGCAAAGTCTGAAGCAAAGTCTGGTTCTTTTGGGTCTGGTAATGAAATTAAGTCTGGTCAGGATAAGTCTGGTGAAGAAAGTTCTGAGGCTGTTGCTGGCAATAAGAGAAAAGGGAAGGAGGTTGTTTTTGAAAATCCTTAACCTAAGAAAAAGAAAAGTCAAGAAAGGGAAGAACAAGCTAGCTTGGCTGAGATTGAGAGGATTAAAGCACAAGATCTTGCTGAGAAAGAAAGACAGGAACAACAAAAGAAGGAAGATGCACTTTATGCAAGAAGATTGGCTGAAGAGTCTAATGATCCATTTACACACCTGATAAATGTTGATGATGAAGTAAGAGCTAAGTATGAGGAGATCAAAGCTGTTGAAGGATTGACTGCTGAAGAAAAGTCCAAACAGTTAGCAGAGTTTATAAATTCAAGAGCTTCTGATGATACTTTAGGTAGATTTTTGGAAAAGATGAGACAAACTCAGAAGAAATCAAAAGTTCCTAAGAAAATGACTATGGCAGAAAAGAGACATGACATGAAAATGTATCTAAAGAATCAAATGCATCTATCTTGGGAAAAGATGAAAGGAAAGTCATATGAGGAGATTCAAATTGCATATCTCAATGCATTTGAAAGAGATCAAGGTTACAAAGCTGTTGATTATGAGGAAGTACACAGATTTTGTTTTCAGAGTAAAAAGGTGAAAGAAAGTGATCATGTTATTAAAGCAGATATGATGATTGAGAAAGTATCAGAGGTTGAGGTTGAAATGGCTTCAACTAAAGTAAGAAAAGAAGAAGAGGTGAAGAAGTCTGTCACAGTGTTTTCAAGAAGAAAAAGTATGGCAAGAACAGGTAAACACAAGAAGGTGATTAAAGTAGATGAATTAGAGGAAGAACCTTCATCTGAAGGAGCTACCATGGGGACTATTGAAAGCACAAAGGAACCAACTAAGGTAGTCAAGTATCAATTTATTATGACTGGCTGCATATCAGATTATAAGGGAGGATAATTCTGACATTGTTTATATGAATTTTGCTGGAATCCTAAATGATGTGAATAGGGAGGATCTTCAAGCACTTTATCAGTTGGTGAACATTAAATTTGGAGATAATCCACCTGAAGATGAATTTGAAAGAGTCTTTTGGGGTAATTTGAAGGTGATGTTTGAGCCACCAACTGAGTCTGATATAGTGTGGAAACTTCCTGAAGAGCAAAATATAGTCAGCTGGAGATACTTTCATACCTACAAAGTACATTGTGTTTCATTAAAGAATGTTGATATTTATATGCTTGCAGAAGTGGAATATCCTTTATCATCAAGTGTTTGCAAGGAAATGATGAGCAAAAAGTTGTATGCTGGTAAGAAGGATGAAGGATATGAGATGTTATTGGATTTGATAAAGAGGTAGTCTTTGAAGGATGTAGCTTAAGGTGTTTGAAAGAATTTTCAAGTAGATAAGTGAGACTATTGGAACTTCTCACTTAGTGGAGGTGCATAGCACTAATACAACAAAAGGTTATCAGTCCACCTTGTCTGACCCACACAAGGACTGGCTAATCCTGAGCAAACGGCTACAGGTAAAGATAGCTCAAATCCGTTTATGGCTGACAATTTGCCAAAAATTGTATGGTATTCAACTCACCATATCTGAGTTTGTGAAGAGTTGACTAGCCCACAAGATTATGGCTTATGGTAAAGGCTGTGGAAAAGCATAAATGGTAATCAATTCACCATGATGAGGTGCATTCCATCAAAAGAATTGGCTAGTCCAAAAGGGTACAGTTTTTGGTAAAGACATCACAAATCTGTTGATAGTTGATGATTTACTAAAAATCATATGGTTATCAATGTACCATGGTCTTACACACCAAAACATTTGGCTACTCCAGTAGTGATGGCTATTGGTAAAGAGACATCAAATCCATTAATTTTTAATGATTCACCTCTCATAGGAGTTTACACACCTGGAAGTGATGAGAATAGATATGAAACTTAATATGAATTGATGTACAAAATGTCATGGTTGCTGGAAAGACCAAGTGAAATGCATATCAGATGCTGAGAAGATCAAGTTGCTGCACAAATACTCAAATTTGCAGATTTCAAGAGTTTTGAAGATCAAGATAATTCCAAGTGTTTACAGTTTAATCCTCAAGTGCTTACACAGAAGGAACTTGAAGTTCATGGAACGTGAAGATCAAGTTAGGGGAGGATTGTTGGGAATTATCACAGGGTTCGAAGAAGACTTAGTGAAGAACAGACTTAAGTTAAGTCTGGTAGCTATGATATTAAGTCTGGTTGTTAGTTAAGTCTGGTTTTGTAATAGTTAAGTCTGGTAGTTATGTTAAGTCGGGTCAGTAAAGTTAGGAAAGTTTGTTAGTATTAAGTTAGGAAAGGATATGTACGAGTTAGGTATCTTTATAGAAGATACGTAAATATCTTTTCACATGGTTTTGTTATTAGGGTTTCCTTCAAGTATAAAAGGAACCCTAAGGGATCATTATTATGTACGTACGAATTGTGTGAGTTAGTGAAATATACGAAGTTAGTGATAACTCTGTGTTCTTCATTGTTCTTGTTAATTTTCCGCGTTAACACTAACAATTGTGTAAGAGTTTCTCACTTGGATTGATTTGGATTTATTCAATTCATCCACTAAGTAATCAAAGGCTACTTAGAGATCCATACAAATCGTGGACCAACAATACACATCTAAGAAGAAAAATATGTCAATTATATCGTCACCACTACGATTGAACAGTAAATCACGATTATAAACCTTCGGCTAACATGAAAGTAACTGGGGCATAATACTAACAAACCCAGTATATAAATAAAAAAAGATGTTGCACTGGTAATGGGTGAGTTGTTAGTTCATGATCAGATTTATAGATTGTTATAAAATTAAATGTCGTGATTACCTCAAGATTTTTGAAAGAGCTGTTGATTCTCCAAGATTTGATAGAAGCTTAATGGAGGAGGAGATTCAGTCGAATAATTATGATGGGATGGGATATAGGGAGAGTTGGTTTGCATGTTTTATTGTTAACTCAAAGTCCCAAACCAGCTTGTGGTTGACTCGTTTGGTCTTTTTTTTTTTTTTTTTTTTTTTTTTTACATTATTTAAAAAATATATATATATTAAGCATTCGTATGATTCTCCATTATATCTTGTGCAGCTAGATGTATAATAACATATAACCGCACAAGATTTAATAGAACTTCATTCTAAGCCCAACACGTTTTATAAAGTAGCTTCAATTTTACTATTTCATATATGTGGGACATCATGTATTTATTTACATCAAGCTTATAAACTCAATAATGTTAACCATGTTAACTTATGTTAACAATTAACATATTGGATTTGTTAATAGCCCAATATTAATAACATGATATCTCTTATAGCCCAACAATTAAAGATTTTTTAGTTTTAATATTTATATCGTGTTAGTAGTTTGTAAATGATTATCGGCTACATAAGGCAACTTGCACCCTATTAGGTATTTTCTATTGAAGTTTAATTTGTATTTTTTTTATATGTTTTTTGCAGTATTGTTATTAAAAAAAAAAAAAAAAAAAAAAAAAAAAAAAAAAAAAAAAATAGTTATGCATTCATATAAATTTCCATTATAACTTGAGACGCTAAATGTATAATTACAAATAATGGCTCAAGATATAATAAAACTTCATAATAAGCCCAACACGTACCTCTCATGCACATCACATTTTATAAAGTAGCTTCAACTTTACTATTTCATCTATGTGGGACATCATGTAGTTATTTACATCAAGTTTATAAACTCAATAATGTTGTACAATGTTTTGTTTTAGGTTTTTGTCGCTTTTATTGTGTATTTTATAAAATACACATGAAGCCCACATTTTTTTGATCATTGCATATAAATAAGTAAGATCCTTATAAATTATAATGTGTGAGGGTGCAATTTAATTTTTAACTTGTTTTAGGGGTGAGCATGGGGCGGTTCGGTGCGGTTTTTTGCCGAAACCGCCCCGCACCGCAAAATGCGATTTTTAAAAAATGAGGATCCGCATCCGCGCAGTTTTTGCGGTTTCGGTTTTGCGGGTTTATGCGGTTTTGCGGGTTTGGCAGTTTTTTGGTTCAAAGTTTTTTTTTTTTTTTTTTTTTTTTTTTTTTCTCCTTGAAATTATAACTTTTGGTATATATTACCTAGAAAACTTAGATGATAATTATAAATTAAAATGTGTTTGAAATAATTTATTATAAAAGTATAAACAAAATTATTTTATCATAAAAAAATTATAAATTTTAGTATGTTATTCTAAAAAATAAAAAAATATATTTAAAAAAATATATCTAAAAAATAAAAAAAATATATTTAAAAAATAAAAAATTATAAATTTTAGTGTATTATTTTAGTGTGTTATTCTAAAAAATAAAAAAATATATTTAAAAAATTATAAATTTTAGAGTGGTGGGGGGCGGTTTTTGCGGTGCGGTTTTTCGGTGAAAACCGAAACCGCACCGCAAAATCGGTTTTTATTATTTCCTGAAACCGATCCACCGGTTTTTGCGGTTTTGCGGTTTTTGTGGGTCGGTTTTTTGCGGTTTGCGGTGCGGTTTTTGCTCACCCCTAACTTGTTTCTTGAAGATGAAAGTAAAAAGCTATCAACAAAATAACCATATATTGTATGCGAAATAATTAGATATCTAACATATTGCATTTTTTTCTTCTAGAATACAAATTATTTTTTAGTTGCTTATATGAAATAAATTGGGTGTACAAATGAATGGTAAAAAAAAGGTTAACAAATTTTGTTATAGAGTGTAAAAACGATATACATATTAGATAGTCAATTTTGATATTTTGTTAAAAAAACAAATTAATAAATATTTGTTACACATGATACCCAAAATCTACTTTACTTGTATTAATACATATAATCATTGCATTTCCAGCTTATGTGTTGGTTATTGTGAAAATACAATACCTATTAATGTATATAATGTATATCATTATCTTCACATAATTTGTGTGTAACATATAACTGTGTAACTACTGTACCGATTGCAAATGCGTGTAAGTCATTTGTAGTTTATCCTTTATTGATAGAACAAATAAAATGATGAACAACGTTTTGGTTACCATCCAATATCAGATTCAAAAGGCATGTTTAGTGTTTTTATATAGTTAAAGAAGTTATAATTAATATTGTATCCTCTGATCATAAAAAAACATGGTTTTTAGGAGTAATAGGTGCGTTGAAGAGAGGAATTTAGATGTTTTATGTCACATGTAGATGTATGTTGATTTTAATAATAGAAGTAATTATATTTTGATTGATGTTAGGACTCCTTAACTTAAATGTGTTTAAGGAAACACGTAATATGTGATTCCTATTTGATCTGTAATATGTAGGTTGTAAAATACATATAAGTTTTTTCTTAAATAGGTTATTCTAAATTGATTTTATTACTTTTAAACAAATGTATGTGTTAGATGAATATAGATTTCATAGGATCTTGCTAAGTTCTTAAGGAAATGTATGTTTTCCCTATTTTGGTCACTCGAAATGTTATGAATGCGTTAGGTAATGGTAGATGGTTGTTTTTTTTAGGTAGTAATTATAAAGGATCTTGATCCATTTATGTTGTCTAATGCGAAGTGGATTGTGTTTTTATCTCTAACGGGACACATCATATAAAGATTAGCTAAAAGGGACATATAGATTTTAAGCTGCTTCTGAACTACGAATGCAAATACCCTTGCGACCTCTAAAACTGTTTTCATTAAAAATTGAAAGTTTGATTTTGGTTATTATTTAGGAATCTTATTTGTTATACATTGTTTTTCGGATTGTATATTAAGTAAGGAGTTAAAGTGTTTTTAATTGTTGTACGTTTTTTTAGGAAATTATGCCGATTGAATTTGTGGTGCGTCCAAACAGAAACATGTCTCCTGAGTTGCTTGTACTACCTCAAGTTTTCTCTGACAATGCGTTTAATAGGAATAGGCATTTGTATTTAACTGGTATTGAAAGGCAACGGAAAAAAGTTACAATAGTTGCCCCATTAGGAGGACCTATTAAGATTAAGGGTAATAAATGGGTGGAGTTTGTTAATGAAAACATGTATATAGATGTTCACATGCTACACTTTGTCCAGGAAGGAGATGATTCATTTTACGTAACTGGTTACAACTATAACGGGATTAAAGTTGGTGGATATGTTGGTGTAATGAGGCGTCATTTAAGGTTTCAGAGCTACAGGTTGCCATACCCTCATGTTCCTCAGGTATTAGTTGTAATAAAAATTTAAGAAAAGCATAACTTTATATATGTTTGTTTTGGAATGTGTGAAATTAAAAATCAGGTATTATTGATGATTATATTGTTGGTTTCAGAATTTGCCTGTCAATTTTTTGGCTAGGATAGGCTTGGAAGCTACCATCGCTATTATTGTTCAAGGAAATGAGTTTGATGTAAATGTTAATCTTGTGCATCCAGGAGGTGATGTGAATAATGCTGTATATGTTATGGACGAAGCTATGTGGGTTGCTGCTGTTCAAGAGTTCGATATTGATTTTGGGGATGTTATTGTTTTCACAAAAGTGGCGAATGATAGGCTCAATCTAATGTCATAGAATGTTGATGGAAGTGCAAAGACGGATGTTCTGTTTTTGGGTGTGACTCAGCTTGTATTACACCAACAAATGCTAGATCCTAAAGATGAAGGTTAGATATGCTGTTGTTACCATATATTTTGATTGTTGTGCAGCAATATGAAAGTGATATTGAATTGTTTGCCTTGTTCGTATAGTATATTATGTATAAAAAGATCTGTTTATAATTAATTTTTTTTGAAACTGTGGATAAGTGGATGCAACACATCTGTCAATGGGCTGGTCATCAGGAGCATTTTGGTAAAAGGACTAATGTGTTCTATAAAAGGTCTTCTGAGATTCTTTCTTTTTCAAGACTTGTAAGTATCAGTTTTGTATTGTGGTTATTTATATCGAGGTTTTAGTTGAATGATGGTCGAGATCATGTTGATATCGTTTAACGACAGGCAATACCAGCTGAATTTCTGGACGAACATCTACCGCACATTTTCAAAAAAGGTTTGTTTAAGCATGATGCAGTTGAATACATAATGAAAATCAGGATGGATTTTCACAGGGAAAACCCAGAACGGGTCAATCATGTTAATGCAATTGGTGAGTGGGTAAATTTCTTTCAAGTATGTGGATTTGAATATGGAAAGATGATAAGGTTTAAGCTAATGTTTATCCTTACTGATTTGAATGGGGCAGTTCGTGAGGATTACCCAGTGTTTCATGTGTGTTAGTACTTAATAGATGAACTGTGTATGTTTTCTGTTTGGGATTTTTATGGTAGGTTTGTTATGTTGATAATATGGCCGTTAGTCAGTTTAAACATCTTTTATCAATATTTTGTATATTTTGGTCTTTGTTTATGTCATGTTACAAAACTTGTTGGTATTAGGTATTTTATGATATGACATAAAACTTATATGTAAGTTTAGTTTTAGTATAACGTTTAGGAAATTCTAATAATCGATGCGTACTATTATCATTTATATCATTGCTATTTTTTCAAATCTGATAAATTAAATTTTCATTCTTTGATATTGTATATGTGGAACCTTGCATGTGAAAGACGTATCCCAATGTTAATTTTAACTATATATAGTTAATCAACAACAATAGATTATCTGTGTAGTTAGCCCATACCCATTTTAGGTTTGGTTGACTTTTTATAGTCAAACACAACCATTTTATGTCAGAATTTAATCATAATCTGTTTGTTGGCTTTTTTATGGTCAAACAAACATCAAAACAAATGTCCATGCCTATATATATTTAAACATCAACCATGCATCATTTATATTGTTTCGTAACATGTTATTTATTTGATTAGTATGACTACACTTTGTATATTTAAGTGGAATGTATGATGTTTTTGACTAAATATGTGCTAAATAAGGATGATGATAAAACTTGTGTACTCCTTTGAGATACTAACTGTACAACCACCATGTTAAATAGCATACCATTTGGGATACAAAAGAAACATGATACTTAATTTATATAGTTAATAACAAAACACAAAAATATAAATACTTATAAAGCATTTAGGGTGTTGAAGTAAAAGAGTATGCCAAATGTAACTCATCATAAGAGAAAATTTCAAAGTCTTTAGAGTCAATGTCGTCTTCGGCTTGATCAACATCAAATTTTTCATTCTTTCCTTTTGATTTCCTAAATGCACCAACATCTTTCAAAAGTTTCTTAGCAGCATGTCTTTCTTTATTCAGCTTTTCATCTGTTTCCTCTTTTTGTTTCCAGTTTCTTATTTTATGGGCTGATTACTCAGAAATCAACCATTCATAAACGGAACTTATGGTCTCCGTTTCATGATCATTTTTAGAACCTTCAACATCTAATAAATGAATGAATATAAATCAAACATAGTAGTTAGATAGCATATCAGTTTAATAAGGTCGTTTTTAACCTTAATTACACAATGTTAACAATATACCTTCAGATGTTGCATGTGATTCAAATGTTTCTGCATGTGATTGATTTTTAGTGCCTAACACTCCATTTTCATTCTGTTTGGGTTACTTGCTACAAAGATATCAAACATATTTAGTTGATAAATATATAGCATAACATATACTGTAAAGAATTTAACATACCTTGGTTGATCTTGTTGATTGTCTTCAATATCTGCAACTTCTAGCGTTCTTTTTCTTGAAGATGACATTGTTTTGATCAACAGTAGGTTCACTTTAGGATATTTTTTTAGCTAGATTTACAAATATGATTATACAATAGTGTTTATATAAAATTTTATAACTGATATGACATATGAACAGTGCAGCCGTATTTCATGATTTAATTTCTTTTGCAATTATGTTAAGTAATAATCATGATTTAATTTCTTTTGCAATTATGTTAAGTATTTTTTTTTAAATTGTAAACTTATACGATTATCATTATTATCGACTAAAACATCTAAAAGATTGTTATCTTTTAATCTTCTAAATATGTAGGATGATTTTTGTTTGAATTAGATGTTTATCTGTTATGAATTTTTAAATTAAAATCAACATTTTTTTGTGTATAAAAGTTTTATAAACTTACATTTAAAGATGTTATTAGAATTGATGATGTATATAAATAAACTTGCATAAAATCTTTAGTACTGCTTGTTATATAAGTTAGTACTGTTCGACGTTATGATCAACAATAGGTTCAGTTTAGGATTTTTTTAGTTAGATTTACAAATATGATTATACAATGTTGTTTATATAAAATTTTATACCTGATATGACATTTGAATAGTGCAGCCGTATTTCACATTGAAATGGTGTATATTTGAAGAGTCAAATTTTGAATATAATGATCATGATTTAACTTCTTTTGCAATTATGTTAAGTAATTTTTTTTAATTGTAAAATTATACGATTATCATTATTATCGACTAAAACATCTAAAAGATTGTTATCTTTTAATCTTCTAAATATGTAGGATAATTTTTGTTTGAATTAGATGTTTATTTTTATGAATTTTTAAATTAAATTCAACATTTGTTTGTGTATAAAAGTTTTATAAACTTACATTTAAAGATGTTATTAGAATTGATGATGTATATAAATAAACTTGCATAAAATCTTTAGTACTGCTCGCTATATAAGTTAGTACTGTTCGACGTTATGATCAACAGTAGGTCCAGTTTAGAATCTTTTTTTTAGTTAGATTTACAAATATGATTATACAATGGTGTTTATATAAAATTTTATAACTAGTATGACATATGAACAGTGCAGCCGTATTTCACATTGGAAAGTGTATATTTGAAGAGTCAAAATTTGAATATAATGATCATGATTTAACTTCTTTTGCAATTATGTAAAGTAATTTTTTTTTAAATTGTAAACTCATACGAATATCATTATTATCGACTAAAAAATCTAAAAGATTGTTATCTTTTAATCTTCTAAATATGTAGGATGATTTTTGTTTGAATTAGATGTTTATCTGTTATGAAGTTTTAAATTAAAATCAATATTTTTCTGTGTATAAAAGTTTTATAAACTTATACTTAAAGATGTTATTAGAATTGATGATGTATATAAATAAACTTGCATAAAATCTTTAGTACTGCTCGTTATATAAGTTAGTACTATTCGACATTATGATCAACAGTATGTTCAGTTTAGGATCTTTTTTTTTTAGTCAGATTTACAAATATGATTATACAATTGTATTTATATAAAATTTTATAACTAATATGACATATGAACAGTGCAGCCGTATTTCACATTGGAAAGTGTATATTTGAAGAGTTAAATTTTGAATATAATGATCATGATTTAACTTCTTTTGCAATTATGTTAAGTAATTTTTTTTTTTAAATTGTAAACTTA
This sequence comes from Artemisia tridentata subsp. tridentata, assembly GCA_021014915.2. NCBI lineage: Eukaryota > Viridiplantae > Streptophyta > Magnoliopsida > Asterales > Asteraceae > Artemisia > Artemisia tridentata. The sequence goes on from CP139503.1 coordinate 287,105,051, forward strand.
TACGATTATCATTATTATCGACTAAAACATCTAAAAGATTGTTATCTTTTAATCTTCTAAATATGTTGGATGATTTTTGTTTGAATTAGATGTTTATCTTTTATGAATTTTTAATTTAAAATCAACATTTGTTTGTGTATAAAAGTTTTATAAACTTACATTTAAAGATGTTATTAGAATTGATGATGTATATAAATAATGGACAATGGAATTTGGCTTATAGCCAACATTACTACAAATTTTATCTTAGTATTAGATAAGCCATTGGTAATAAAACATAAATCCGATGAACATCTTAGAAATAAAACAGTAACCGTCGCAACTCTTTAAAATAAAAATATTCAAGAAACGTAATTTTTTTAGATTCTTTGTATGCTTGATCAAATATCATCATCACTATTCTCATCCTCGGTCGTTTCATAATCAGTAGAGCCGTCATTAATAAAACTTGCTATATCATCATCAGAAGATAGAGATCTAACACTATATGCGTCTGAATCGACTTCCCATACTTCGTCATCGATGTAGCTGTTAGAAACATGTGTTCCACGCACTTTTCCATCAATATCAACCATATCATCCTACATCTCATTGTCACTCATGTTATGTTTACGTAAAACCTCTCTATTATATTCCTCATCCATTGCTGTATATTTGTCTTGACTATCATCATCATGATATTCCTCACCTACGGATGTAAAAAAAAAAAAAAACAAATAATTTAAAAAGCAATTATATAAATTCAAATTTAAAATTTCTAAACACCACTCACAAACAAAATTGTATATGGAATTACTTTTTAACAAATAACCTGTTGAAGATTCTTCATTTGGAATGGAATTCGTGGAACGTGTATTTAAAGTGATAATGTGGAAGTTGAAGAGGATGCAATTAATTTCGATGAATTTCCAAGATATGGGTATTTTTGAATATTATTTGGATATCTTTTTTATTTTGTTAATTTAGTACCATAGTTTCTCAAAAGAAAATTACGTAACTTTACAAACTAACATAATCTTGCATTAAAGTAGTAGAAATCAAACTTGCAAAAAGGGAAGAAAATTGCAAATTAAGATTGACATAATATAACAAACTGTTGGGAATTAAATGTTCTGACTTTGTACTGCTTGAAGAATTGCACTAACAGTACAAACTGTTAGTGTATATCTGAAGACTGCTGAAGAAACACCTAACAGTACAAACTGTCAAATGATGGTACTGCTGCATGGATAACTGCTTTAGACGTTATTGTTAAGGATAAGTATGGAATAGATCTTATGTATATCACAATTAGTTAGAAATATACGGTAGATACTTATCTTGTAAAGGACTCCTTAAGTCTATAAAAGGAGATCCTATGTTAGATGTTATATATTAGTCAAATACATTGTTAAGATTCAAGGTCTTTGTAACCCTAGTGATATTGAGATCACTCGTATTATCATTGAATAATATTGAATCGTTTGAAGTTAAACTTTCTGTGTTCATTGTTCATACAAAGCATTACTGTTCCATCAAGCAAACCAAAACTCTTCTAAGTATTGTTAAGTAGATTCCGCATACTTAACAGTATAACCTCAAAGTATCACAAACACATTATAAGGGAGTAACATCCTAAGTGATTTATAATCCTCTCAAGTGGTATCAGAGAAAGGTTACTAATACTTTGAATTTAGAAGAACTCTTTCTGAAGATTATGGACATGGAGACTACCTAGACAAACATGGCTGCTAAATTGCCAATGCTAAAGCAAAATGAATTTGATATGTGGCGGCTTCGAATATAACAGTACTTCCAAGTGCAGGACTATGCACTCTAGGAGATTATTGAAGAAGGAAACTCTTTCAAGCCTTCAACTTCTACAACAACAGTTGATGGTAAAGAAGAGACTATTGTGCAAACCTCTCCAGTGACTACAGAAGAGAGGCTACAAAAGAAAAACGATGTCAAGGCTAGGAGCTTGCTAATGATGACCATTCCCAATGATCAGTCCTAAACTTTAGCAAATACAAGGATGCAAAGTCCTTGTTTGAGGCAATCACTGCTAGGTATGGTGGGAATGAAGCCACCAAGAAGACTCAGAAGACTCTGTTAAAGCAGAAATTTGAAAACTTTACTGCAACCAGCAATAAGTCTTTGGATCACATGTTTAATAGGCTGCAAAAGATTGTTAGCCAACTTGCTGTTCTTGGTGTTGATATACCTCAGGAAGACCTGAACTCCATGTTCTTGAGGAGTTTACCTGCAGAGTGGGCTATGCATGTGGTGGTCTGGAAGATCAAGCCAGACATTGACACTATGAGCCTCACTGACTTATATTGCAACTTCAAGGTTGTTGAGCAGGATGTGAAGAAGGCTGGAGGTACTAGTTCAAGCACTGGGAACATGGCTTTTGTGTCATCTCCCATTAATTCATGTCTAGTTGAAGAAAAGGTTCCTGTAGGAGTTAGTACTGCTAACCGTAGTATCAGTACTGCTAGCTCATCAAGCAGTACTACGGGCATCCTGAAGGATACAACCTACTGTGCCCTCCTGACAAGCCAGAATGATGGGTCAATGCTGACACATGAAGACCACCAAGAGATTAATGATGATGATTTGGAGGAGATGGATCTCAAGTGGCAGATTTCACTTCTTAGCATGAGGGCTAAGAAATTCTACCAAAGAACTGGCAAGAAGATCACCATCAGCAACAATGATACTGCTGGTTTTGACAAGTGCAAGGTAGAATGCTACAACTGTCACAAGTTCGGGCATTTTTCAAGGGAATGCAGGAGACCTAGGCAACAGGATGGCAAGAACAAGGGTTATGGAAGTAAGCCCAAGGCTATAGAAGATGCTGAGCCAACCTCAAAGGCTATGGTGGCTATTGATGGCTTAGGCTTTGATTGGAGTTTTATGGCAGATGATGAGGAAGCACCTACTGAGATGGCACTTATGGCCTTCTCTGACTCTGAGGTACAATATGCTAAAAGTTGTTCTAAAACATGCACTGCTCTAAAAGAATATGAAACCTTAAAGAAACACTATGATGAGCAAATGATTGAATTAAACAAAATTAATTACAATTTGTCTAATAATAAGAGAGGTTTAGCAGTCCTAGAAGAACAAATAGTGCATTATAAGAATAATTAGTCTACTTTTGCTGAGGATATAGTTGTTCTTAAGAGAGATTTGTCACTTAAGAATGATGAGATTAACTTGCTAAAATCTAAATTAGATAGAATCACTAAGGCAAAAGATAATATCCAGTTAACGATAGACACTTTGGAATATATATCAAAAGGTGTAAATAAAATCATAGAGTGTCAAATAGTTAATAAGGCTAAGTCTGGGTTGGGATATAAAACATGTCCACCTCCTCACAGAGGAATTCCTGCACCCCCAGGAATTGACCTAGAGCACACAGGTTTACCTGAGTTTCAACAACCTAAGTTAGAGTATGGTTGTAAGCCAAAGGAGAATGTAATTGCTGATAAACCTGTAGAAGCTAGTGAACCTTTTGAAAGTGCAAGTGACACCTCCCTTGCTGATGAAAAGGTGTCCACTGATAGGAATTCAGATGCTCCAACAATTGAGGACTGGACATCTGATAATGAAGAAGATCAGGTTGTGGTTAAACCTAATGTGGTTACAGTAGAAGGAACCAATGTTCCTAAGATGGTTAATAATGAGACTGTTAAGCCTAAATCAAATGTCAAACCTGTTAGGAAAATAGTTAGGTACTGTGAGATGTATAGGTCCATAGACAAGCCAAGAGGTAACCAGAGGAACTGGAATAACCTCAAGTCCCACCAACTAGGTGAAGACTTTGTCATGTATAACAAACCTTGTTTTGTTTGTGGTAGTTTTGACCATCTTGAGGCTTTCTGTAACAATAGGGTAGCTGGGAACTCAAGTCAAAGGGTGAACTTAAATAGCTCGAGATTAGTTAGATCTCACCCTAATAGAATGACTCCCAGGGCAAGTTTAATGAAGTCGGGCCCAAAACCAATTAGTACTGCTAGACTAGCAATTAGAACTGCCAGACCTTTTGGAACTTTTTACCCTAGACCAGCAGTTAAAAGTGAAAAACCAACTTTCAAACATGCACAAAAAACTGTTAAAAGGACTTTTCATAATAAAGCAGTGGTTCAAAAACAATTTTGGAAACCAAAGGCTAAAACTGCAAAGCCAGTAGTTAGTACTGCTAGCCAAGCAGTTAGTACTGGTAACCCTGTAAACACTGCTAGGGATAATAGGGATAATGTTGTTAAGGCCCCAGCATGTTAGGTATGGAGACCAATCAAACCCAATGGTGCATCAATTGTATTGAAAAGATTTGACTATATTGATGCACGAGGCAAACCCAAGTCAGTGATGGCTTGGGTACCCCAAGGAAACTAATTTCCTTATTTTGTGTGCAGGGACATTCACAGGATGATGAGGAAGATCAAGGTTATGCAGACATTAGATGTTCCAGACACATGACAGGCAACATGTCCTATCTTTCAGACTTTCAACCAATGGATGGAGCATAAGTTACCTTTGGGGGAGGAATAGGAGGTAGAATTACTGGTAAAGGTACATTGAAATCCGGTAAATTTGATTTTGAAGATGTGTATTTTGTGCAAAAACTTAAGTATAACCTTTTTAGTGTCTCACAAATGTGTGACAAAAAGAACAAAATTCTTTTTACTAACACTGAATGTCTTGTGCTTTCTCCAGACTTTAAGCTTCCTGATGAAAGTCAAGTTTTAATTAAAGTTCCAAGAAAGGGCAACATTTACAGTGTTGATATGAAGAAGATTGTTCCTAAAGAGGCCCTTACTTGTCTTGTTGCAAAGGCCACATTGGATGAGTCTATGTTATGGCATTGAAGACTTGGTTACATAAATTTTAAAACCATTAATAAAATTGTTAAGGATGGTTTGGTTAGAGGCTTGCCTCAGAAAAGATTTGAAAATGACCAGACTTGTGTTGCCTGTCTCAAAGGCAAACAACACAAGGCTTCTTGTAAGCCCAAGATTTATAACTCTATTAATCAACCTTTCTTTATGCTACATATGGATTTATTTGGCCGTACATCTGTGAGTAGTATTATGCATAAAAGGTACTTTCTTGTAGTTACTGATGACTATAGTAGGTTCACATGAGTTTTCTTTTTAGGTTCTAAGGATGAGACACCTAGCATTCATAAAACATTCATTACTGAGATAGAAAACTTAGTTGATAAGAAAGTAAAAGTCATTAGGTGTGACAATGGGACAGAGTTCAAAAATAGAGTTATGGATGAGTTTTTTAAGGAAAAGGGTATTAGAAGAGAGTTTAGTGTTGCTAGAACTCCTCAGTAGAATGGAGTTGCTAAGAGGAGAAATAGAACACTGATAGAAGCTGTTGATATAAATAATGCCTAAACACGTTATTAATATTTTTCGATATCTCTACGTTTTGATAATCACAAAATGTAAAATCATTAATCGGAAAATTATGACGTAAACAAGTATTTAGTTGTAAATATCTATTTCTACAACTCAAATCACTTAAGGTATGAATGAACTAATGCTTAGTGCATTATATGATCAAAGGAACATTTTCTTAATAACTAGATTTTTTATAAAACATCAAAAACATTTTATATACTTTTGAAAAACATTTTTGGCATTAAATAAAAATGTTTAATCTTTTATAAAAATATGAATTCAAATTTTTAGCCAAAATCAGTTAAAATGTTCCAGAAAAACCTTCCTCACAAAAGGACAAAATTGGCCAACGGACAGAAGGGGCGGCCCCCTTAATTTTACTAGGCGGCCCCCTTAATTATTAAGGGGACCGCCCCCTATTTAAGGGGACCGCCCCCGCTCCAGTAGACTTCCAGCTGTCCAATTTTCTCCTATAAATACCAGTCTTCTCCTGGACTTTTACTCACCTTTTGCACACTAAAACTTTCTGTTTTGAATTCATTCTAAACATTGTAAATCCTTTGATCATATTTTCTTAAGCATTGGTTTCTAAGTGATCCAAGCTTCCACCACCAAAAGTGCAAAAGAAGAACTCTACTTTAACTAGTGAAGAAGTGTTATTACTTACCTCATTCAATTGTGTTGTTGTGTAAAGTGTTGTGTAGTTGTGATAAGTAGATCAAAGTGTAATTACGTAGTGGTGTTGTAAATTAGTTGTGAAGTAGTTGTGAATAAGTAGTTGTGAAATAGTTGTGAAGAAGTAGTCGTGAAGAAGAAGAAGTTGTGAAGAAGTCGTGAAGCCGTTGTAAAGAAGTCGTGAAGAAGTCTTGATTAAGTCGTGTAGAAGTTGTGTATAAGTTGTGAGATTGGTTCTAGCTACGATTAGGACTCGACATCTAGCTTTGTGTCGTTAAGCCGGTTTAAGCTAAAGTTGTGTAAGGTTTCTCCGCCATAAGGGAGTTTGTTGAGATAGTGAAGAAAACTCTCGAGTAGGTGACTCGAGGAGTGGAGTAGGGCAAGGAAGGTGTCCTTGTAGCCGAACCACTATAAATCTCCGTGTTGTGGTTTGATCTTTCCATCTCTCTCTTTTATTTCATTATATTTATCTTACTTGCATTACTTATCTATATTTGCTTATATATGTTCATATTGATCAAGAGTTGAATTCACATAAGAAAGAATCGAAGTTTTTAAAAAAAAAATAATAAATAAACAAAAGTTTTCATAAATTAAAAAGACGTAAAACTATTCAACCCCCCTTCTAGTTTTCCACAGAAGCTGCTAGAACCATGTTAGCTGACTCTAAGTTGCCCATCACTTTTTAGGCTGAAGCAGTTAATACTGCTTGTTATGTGCAGAACAGGGTTTTGGTAGTTAAACCTCACAACAAGACACCATATGAGCTTTTTAGAGGTAGAACTCCTGCATTAGGATTTCTAAGACCTTTTGGGTGTCATGTAACTATTCTAAATACCTTAGACCATCTAGGCAAATTTGATGGCAAATCTGATCAAGGATTCTTGGTTGGGTACTCACTAAATAGCAAAGCCTTTAGAGTATACAACACAAGAACAAGGAAAGTTGAGGAGAACCTGCATGTTCAATTTCTAGAAAATAAATCTAATGTTGCAGGTGAAGGTCCAAAATGGTTGTTTGACCTTGATACTCTAACCCAATCAATGAATTATGTTTCATTTGTTGCAGGAACCTTTTCTAATGATTTTGCAGGTTTAGAAGCTGATGATGCAACAAATAAGGCAAGCTTGGAAAGGAGAAAGATCAAGATCAGATATTGATGCCAATATGGAACAGTGTGGATTCATCTTCAAAGCATGGTGAACCTTCTTTTGATAAAGCCAAGGAAGGTATTGATGATGAAAACAATGTAGTTGGAGCTAAAAATCAAGAGAATCAAGATAATAGTACAAATGATGATTCAACTGTTGAGCCCCAAGTTGGTACTGCTGGGCAAAATATTCATTCCGTTGGCCCATCAGATGCTAATACCGCTGATTTCTTAGAAGATGAGGTGGATATCAACAATCTCCCACCAACCTATCAAGTTCTTACTACACCACACACAAGGATACACAAAGATCATTCCCTAGACAATGTGATTGGTGACATGTAGTCTGGAGTAAAGACAAGAAGGCAAATCATGACTTCAGACCAACAAGGATTTCTTAGTGCTGTTTATGAAGAAAAGAAGCATGAAGATGCCAACACTTGCTTGTTTGTGTGTTTCCTCTCACAATCTGAACCCAAAAATGTTCTCAAAGCCTTAGAAGACTCAAGCTGGGTACAAGCAATGCAAGAGGAGCTTCTCCAATTCAAGATTCAGAAGGTTTGGGTACTAGTGGACTTACCCAAGGGTATGAGGGTAATTGGCACCAAATGGGTTTTCATAAACAAAAGGGATGAAAGGGGTATTGTGATCAAAAACAAGGCTAGGCTTGTAGCCCATGGGTATACACAAGAAGAGGGAATACACTATGAAGAATTTTTTGCACCAGTAGCACGGATTGAAGAAATCAGACTATTCTTGGCCTATGCTTCTTTCATGGGATTCATTGTTTACTAGATGGATGTTAAAAGTGCCTTTCTGTATGTTACTATTGAAGAGGAGGTATATGTCTCTCAACCTCATGGTTTTGTTGATGCAGAACATCCTGAAAAGGTATACAAAGTTGTGAAAGCTCTTTATGAACTACATCAGGCTCAAAGGGCATGGTATGAGACTTTGGCATCATATTTGCTAGAGAATGGATTCCAAAGGGGCAAGATAGATCAGACTTTATTCATCAAGAAGAACAAGAAGGATATCTTGCTGGTATAGGTGTATGTTGATGATATCATATTTGGATCCACAAGGAAGGAGATGTGCGTAGAATTTGAGAAACTTATGCATGATAAGTTTCAGATGTGTTCCATGGGGGAACTTACTTTCTTTTTGGGATTGCAAGTAAAGCAATCAACTGAAGGCATATTTATCAGTCAAGATAAATATGTGGCAGAGATAGTAAGGAAATTTCAGTTTGCTAATTCTAAAGTGGCTAGCACACCTATTGATCTGGAGAAACCATTGCTTAAAGATGCTGATGGAGAATGTGTGGATGTACACATTTACAGATCTATGATAGGGTCTTTGATGTATCTTACATCATCAAGACCATATATCATGTCTGCTGTATGTGCCTGTGCAAGGTTTCAAGTCACTCCCAAGGTTTCTCATTTAACTGTTGTCAAAAGGATCTTTAGATATCTTAAGGGTCAACCTAGGTTGGGTCTGTGGTATCCTAGGGAATCATCTTTTGACTTGGTAGCATATTCAGATAGTGATTATGCTGGTGCAAGCCTGGACAGGAAATCAACAACTGGTGGATGTCAGTTCCTTGGTTGCAGACTTATATCATGGCAATTTAAGAAGCAGATAATTATGGCAACCTCTGCCACTGAAGCTGAGTATGTAGCTGCTGCAAGTTGCTGTGGTCAAGTGCTTTAGATTCAAAATCAGCTGCTTGATTATGGGTATAATTTTCTGAAAAGCATGATATATATTGACAATAGCAGTACAATTTGTATAATTAAAAATTCAGTGCAACATTCTAAAACAAAACACATAGAAATTAGGCATCATTTCATTAGAGAGTGCAATGAGAAAAAGTTAATTCAAGTGGTTAAAATTGAAACTGATCATAACTTTGCAGATCTTCTCACAAAAGCCTTTGATGTTGGAAGGTTTCAATACTTTGTAGCAAGTATTGGAATGCTTAACCCTTAAAGTTTTCAAACTGTGTGTTTTTGTACTTTAAAAAGTTTGTACAGCTAGGTTTGTCAATTAGTACTGTTACGTATATTTTTGTACTGCTAGTACAAAATTTGGACTATTTTCTTAGAACTATTAGTCATATGTTTATACTGTTATGAAGCAAGTGCTTTTCACTTTGTTTTCTTGGGTTTGGACTAACAAATGCAGGTGATGATGTTGATAATGACAAAACTATATGAAAGATGTCATCTTCCCCTTAAGCCATGCAATCTCATCAAGGATTTTCAAGATGCAAATCTTTAATGTATTCAGAGCTCTCAAGCTTTCATGAGCAGTTTTTGGAAGTATGAGCACAAAGGAATTACAAGTGCATTGTGTGAGCAGTATATGGTGGTTCAGTTGCTGACATAATAGGTTGATGATGGACAGAATTTGGGAATCTCTTAACGAAGATTTTATACCTAAGTTAACTGGTTCTTTAAAACTTCTTTCTTGAAATCTTATTATGATGATTTTTATTGAAATTGATGGCTTAGTTAGTCAGATAGTAACTGACATAACTCACTCTCTATCATTTTATACTTTTATATAATGAGTTAGTCTAAGGACATCTGGTAGAGAGAACGGTGAGCAAACGTGAATCTAACACAATTGTGTTAGAGGCAACAACTGCCACGAGCTGGAAAACCTGTCAAGAAAGCTCTTTGAATGAGTTTATCTGTTCACAGGCAGTTATCTATAACTGAAAATATTGGGTCTCACACAACTAGAGGTTGCATCAAACCGAAATCTTGATTAGTTGTCTATTTTTACACTTAATCCCTTCAAAATGGTTGTTAGCAGTATGGTTTTAACCAAAAATTGCGTTTATACTGCTGAGTCATTTTTTTTTTAAAGTTTGTACTGCCAGGCTTAAACTTAGTACTGGTAGGTTTACGTTTGTACTGCTGAATAGACGTTAGTATAGGTGCGAATTAACAGCTTTTAGCAAATAGCCGTTGAAAGTTTGTTACTATTTTTACTGATCAAAATCCTATCTTAAGGGTTTTTCTTTTGGATATTTTACTTTTAAAATATTATATTCACATTTCTTCAATTAAAAGTCATCTTTTGATTAACGTCGATCCAATAGAAATCCTAACAAGCCTTTCATAATATCTCAATTCACTTTCTTCTTCTACTTTCTACCCTAAACTTACACTATTCACAGCAGTCAAATCGTCTTTTACTGAAAAATAATGGCTACTTTCTCCTTTGTTGACAAGCACAACGTGGTCGCTTATTTGCAAAAAGCAGAGGATGATACTAAATTCCATCAGATAGTAGACTTTTTAAATATTTCCCACATAAGGTATTCACTCTTAAATCCCACTATCTATGTCTCCCACATCAAACAGTTTTTTCAGACTGCAACTGTCAAAACATTTGAAAATGGTGACAAAGAGCTAAATGCAACAGTGGATGGTAAATCTATCACTATTACAGAATCATCACTCAGGAGGCATCTCCAATTGAACGATGACAATGGTATTCTTGCTATGCCAAACACTAACATATTTGAAAATTTAACCAGGATGGGGTACAACATTCAATCATAACTTTTAACTTTTCAAAAGGGTTGTTTTGCCCCACAATGGAGATTTTTGATTCATACCATCCTTCACTGTCTTAGTCCTAAGAAAACCTCATGGGAACAGTTCAGTAGCAATATTGCAATTGCTCTCATCTGCTTGGCTACTGACAGAACCTTCAATTTTTCAAAACTCATATTTGAAGGAATGGTTAAAAATGTTGGCAGCAAATAATTTTTTTTGATGTATCCCAGGTTCATTCAAGCTATTTTGAACATGAGAAAATATCAACTTCTTCCACACAAAACTGTTTATCCAACACCTAAACTTACCCAAAAATTTTTTAGTAACATGAAAATGGCTTCAAGAGGGTATAATGGGGAAGAAGTTCCACTTTTTGATTCAATGTTACAATCACAGGGTGGAGGATCAACAAGCCCAGTTAACTCCCATCACACACCCACAACATCAGAATAATCATCTTCACAACCAAATTCATCAACAGATAGGTCTTTGTCAAGAGAGGACTTTGATGTTCCTCAACACAGAGTTCCTACCCCTCCCAATGTAGCAGATGAGGCTGACTTTGTCAGTATGGAAAGGGCTGCTTCTACTATCTTAGGCTTAGAAGCTGGGCAGGACAGAAGTAACATAGCTAAGACCCAATCCATGGCAACACCAGCAGTACCTAGTTCCTATGAACCCAGTACTATTGGTGGAATCCCAAGCCAATCGGAAAATTCGGGTTGCTCAGAAGCTCACCATATGGTGGACTATGAGTCTTTGCCCCGTGATGCACCTCTCCCTGAAGGTAACACATCAGGAAGTGCTAAGGGCAGCAATACACTTAAGGAATTGATGGAAACTTATGCAACATTGTCTGAAAAAGTCACTACTTTGGAATCTGATCTGCTCTCTCATAAGAAGGTGTTTGGGAAAGTATATACAAAGCTGGTGCTCAAGGTTAAGAAATTGGAGGACTAGGTCAAGACTCTTAAAAGGAAGATATCAGCTCATATGTTTGAATCAACTAGTTCCTCTTCTTCATCCAGTTTATCAGCGGGTCCAAGTGCATATCAAGGTGAGGAATCTTCCAAACAGGGGAGGAAGATTGCCCAGTTTGATGATGATCCTCATGTTACTTTGGTTCATGAAGAGTATCATACTCAGGGGAGGCAAGAACAACAAATGGATCAAGGTACTGCTGATTTTACAGAAGGTACTGGTGGCTCTCAAGGTACTGCTGAAGCAGTATACACAAGAAGGCCAAGAAAAATAAGGTCGGAAAAGGTTAAGGGAATCATGATAGAAGAAGAACCATATTCTCAGAAGTTATCCAAGAAGGAACAAGATCAGATTGCTTTAGATAAAGAGTTATCACAAAAACTTCAAGAAGATGAATTAGAAAGAGTAGAAAAAGAAGAAAGGATTGCTCAAATACTAACTGAGCAAAAGTTGTTGAAGGAAGTACAAGAAAAAGCTACTCAAGAAGCTGTTGATAGGGAGCTAGCTGCTAAGCTTCAAGAAGAAGAAAGATCTAAGTTCACAAGTGAAGAACAAGAATCAGCCCTTAATGACTTATTACAGGAGATAAGAAAGAAGCAAAGCAAAAAAGAAAGCTTATCAGAAGAAACCTCCTTCAAGAAGTGAACAACTAAGATATATGAAGAACTACTTGAAGCATTAAGACACCTGGAAAGAAGAACATTTCAAGCATAGATCTTATGAAGAGATTCAAAAGATCTACATTGATTCACATAGGAGGATATAGATGTTTCTCAGAGGTGATCTTGAAAGGAGTAAAGATAGAGGAGAAAAGAGAGCAGCAGAGCAATTGGAATCTGAGGAATCTAAGAAGCTAAAGAAAGATGAAGAAAAGACTGATGAACCAGTTGAGGAAGAATTGGTTGAGGAAGAGGACGAAACTTTGACTGATGAACAGATCCATGGAATGATGGTGGTTATCCCAGAAGCTTTAAATGTTGATCCCATTCAAGCTAAGCATCTTATCATAGATTGGGAAGTGTACTTAGATGGAAGAATCAAAGGATGGAAAATTATCAGAGTAGGAGGAAAATTTGAAGTCTAAAAATTCTTTGAAGACATGATCAAAGCTTTGGACAGAGATGACTTGGATAAGTTATGGAGCTTAGTTCAAGAAAGATTCAAGATCTCAGATCCTCCAGATGATAAGGATAAAGAGCTTTGGGTAGAACTGAAGAGAATATATAAGCATGATACAGGTGAAGCTATATGGAGATTTCAAGCTCAAATCTCAGATATCACAAGGAGACTGTTTGATAACTATGGTGTTCATAGAGTTTCTACTAAAACAGGAGTGGAAATTTATATGTTAGTGGAAAAGGATTACCCAATAAGAGCATATACTTTAATGGCTATGCTGTCATCAAGACTCAAAGTTGAAGATGATTCAGAGATGGCAAAAGAGTTAATCAGAAAGACATTTCCGCTTGCAGAAGAAAGGAGAGCCAGAAGACTAAGGTTGACTATTTAGTGTTTAGAAGAATCCTCACAGTCTTCATTTAATTCAGAAAAACTTGATGATTCAGGATAAATCACAAGTTTAGGGGAGGATTGTTGAGAATTAAATGTTCTGACTTTGTACCGCATGAAGAATTACACTAACAGTACAAACTGTTAGTGTATATCTGAAGACTGCTGAAGAAACACCTAACAGTACAAACTATCAAATGATGGTACTGCTTCATGGATAACTGCTTTAGAGGATATTGTTAAGGATAAGTATGGAATAGATCTTATGTATATCACAATTAGTTAGAAATATATGGTAGATACTTATCTTGTAAAGGACTCCTTAAGTCTATAAAAGGAGATCCTAGGTTAGATGTTATATATCAGTCGAATACATTGTTAAGATTCAAGGTCTTTGTAACCCTAGTGATATTGAGATCACTCGTATTATCATTGAATAATATTGAATCGTTTGAAGTTAAACTTTCTGTGTTCAAAGTTCATACAAAGCATTACTGTTCCATCAAGCAAACCAAAACTCTTCTAATTATTGTTAAGTAGATTCCGCATACTTAACAGTATAACCTCAAAGTATCACAAACACATTATAAGGGAGTAACATCCTAAGTGTTTTATAATCCTCTCACAAACATTACATATAATTTAAATCAATCATATTCCAACATTACATATTGTCAAATCTCATAGTACATATATTTTTAATAGATGAAACGTTAAGATATGAATAAACAATCTTCAATACTTTTATAAACTCCAACAATTTTCTGCCGGTTTTCTTCTATGTCTTTATTACGATCTTCAATATTCTTCTGATGCACCAATATAATCGCTTCATCTTTCTTGTTCTTTTCTTCTAGCCTTTTGATACAGTTATTATAAACTTCAATCAAACTTTTTTCTGTTCCAAATTGCCCAGAATTACAATTTTTCCAAATAGCTTTAGATATGCCAAAGAGATGGTATTTTGAAGGAATATGAGGAGAAGAAGTATCTCTTCCATGTTTCTGTTTCTTTGAATCAATATCTGAAGATGATGAAGCCATTGAACTTTGAAATCACAATATAATTAAACAATGAAAATATGATAGAAGTTGTTTGTTAAAGGTTTGTATTTATACACATTGTAAAGTCATACCGTTTTAAATATTGAAAAAAAGAAAACTGTTTATATTCCAAAATACAACCTTCATGCAATTAATTAGGATGAATTTAAAAGATAATACTATTTTTTAAAAATATAGCGATATCTTTTTAATTTGTTTAAATTATTATGATATCTTGTGAATCAATGATCCACTTGTTTGGATATATAGTTGTTTGGTACTGGTAGGTTGTTTTTAATACTGCTAGGATACGATTAGTGCTGCTACTTAAATCTTTAGTACTGCTCATTATAGAAGTTAGTACTGTTCGACGTTATGAGTTATTGCTGCTAAGTAAAATCGTTAATGCTGCTTGTGGTTTAGTGATGCTTGTGTCATTTGTGATTACTTGCGTCAGACATCTTTTGTGTTATCAGATATCGGATATTGTATGCATTACTGGAAAACATAATGATTAGTACTAAATTTGAAGTTAGTACTGCTCCTTTAAAATTAGTATTGTTACATTTTTTTAGCAACAATGATGTTTCTCGAATTAATCAAGTTTCTTGAATTAAATGAGGATTGTGTGGACTCTTCCAAACACTAAATTGTCAACCTTAGTCTTCTGGCTTTCCTTTCTTCTGCAAGCTGAAATATCTTCTTTATCAATTCTCTTGCCATCTCTGATTCTTCATCAACTTTGAATCTGGATGATAGCATAACAGTTAGTACGTCTGCTCTGATAGGATACTACTTCTCCACTAACATGTAGATCTCTACTCCTGTTTTAGTATACACCTTATGCACTCCACAGTTATCAAACAATCTCCATGTGATTGCTGAACGATGAGCTTGAAATCTCCATATAGCTTCACCTGTGTTAGGATCATATATTCTCTTTATTTCTACCCAAAGCTCTTTGTCTTTGTCATCTATTGGATTAGTGGTTTTGAACCTCTCTTGAACTAACCTCCAAAGCTTATCCAAGTCTTATCTGTTAAAAGCCTTCATCATGTCTTCAAAGAACTTGTAGATTTCAGATTGACCTGCTACCCTGATGATCTTCCAGCCTTTAATAGCTCCATCTGTATAAACCTCCCAATCAAGTGATAGGATGTTTGGCTTGAATTGGATCTATATTCAGTGATTTTGGAACCACCACCATCATGCCATGGATTTGTTCTTCTGACAATTTTTCCTCTTCTTCTCCAGCAATTGTTTCATCATGCTTTTCTTTTTCTGTCTTCTGTTTCTTGGGTTTCGCAGACTCTAATTTCTCTGCTACTCTTTTCTCTCCTCTGCCTTTACTTGTTTCTTGATCACCTCTCAGGAACATCTGCATTCTTCTGTGAGTATCAATGTAAATCCTTTCAATTTCTTCAAAAGATCTTCCCTTGAAGTGATGTTCTTTCCAGGTATCTTGGTGCTTTAGATAAGTCTTCATATAAGATAGTTGTTCTTTCCTGGTGAGGGGTTTCTTCTGAGCAACTTTCTTTTTGCTTTTACCTTTTCTGATTTGCTCTAAAAGGTCATCGATTGCTTGTTCTTGTTCTTCTCTTGTGAACTGAGACCTTTCTTATTCTTGTAGTTTGGCAGCTAACTCTTTATCAGAAAGAACTTGAGTAGCTATTTGTTCTTCTTTAGTCTGAAACATCTCTTCAATCATAAAGTTCGCCATGCTATCTTCCTCAGCTGCCCTTGCTAACTCCTCTTCATGATATCTTTGAGATAACCCCTCATCAAGAGCAATCTGAACTTGGCTTTTCTTGGAGATCTTCTGTGATGTTTCTTCTTCTTCTACCATTATTCCCTTACCCTTGTCTGATCTTGATCTCTTTGGCCTTCTTGTGTATACTGCACCAGCAGTACATTGAAAACCACCAATACCTTCTTCTGGAATACTACCAGTACCATGTGTAGCACTACCAGCACCTTCTATCATTTTACCAGTACCTTGATAATCTTGCCTCCCCTGAGTATCAAACTCCTCTTGTACCAAAGAAACATGAGGATCTTCATCTAATTGGGCAATCTTTCTCCCCTGTTTGGAATATTCCTCACCTTGACCATCTAATGAACTTGATGAAGAAGAGGAGTCAGTTGATTCTACCAATTTTTCTGATCTCTTTCTATGGAGTGTCTTGACCTTCTACTCCAGTTTCTTGACTTTAAGCACCAATTTAGTATATACCTTGCCAAAAACCTTTTTGAGAGTATTGAGATCAGTCTCCAAGCTAGACACTTTGTTAGACAATTTGGTACATAGTTCCATCAATTCCATAAGTGTCTGACTACCCTCAACACTTCTTGATGTGTGACCTTCAGGGAGAGGTGCATCATGAGGCAAAGACTCAGACTCCACCATATGGTGAGCCTCTGAGCCACCCAATATATCTGGTTGGCTTGGTATTCCACCAATAGTACTGGGTTCAAAGGAACTTGGTACTGTTGGTGTTGCCATAGGTTGGGTCTTATTTATGTTACCTCTGTCCTGCCCATCTTCTAAGCCTGAGAAAGTAGAAGCAGCCCTTCCTATACTGACAATGTCAGCCTCATCTGCTATATGGGGAGGGGTAGGAACTCTGTACTGAGGTACATCAGAGCCCTCTCTAGATAGTGACCTATCTGTTGATGAGGTTGGTTGTGAGGCTGATTGTTCAGAACTTGTGGGTGTGTGTTGGGGATCAACTAAGGTTGTTGACCCTTCACCCTGTACCTGTAGCATTGAATCAAATAATGGAACTTCTACCCCACTGTACCATTTTGAGGCCATCCTCATATTACTGAAATTTTTTTGGGAAAGTTTGGGTGTTGGATAAACATTTTTGTGAGGAAGAAGCTGATGTGCCCTCATGTTCAAAATAGTTTGAATGAACCTAGGATACATAAAAAATTTTGATTTGCTATCAACATTTTTGACCATTCCTTCAAAGATGAGTTTTGAAAAGTTAAAAGTCCTATCA